>JAFELO010001583.1:392349-410212 GCA_017140195.1 Eumaeus atala
TGAATCTAAATTCCAAATGTGGATATATAGTTCTTCTTAACTTTAGTTCGATCATCTTCATCGCAGTTCCAAGTATTCAGTATTCAGGTAAAGCTACAAAAAACAGAAATGTGAAATGTGACTAGATGAGCTCCCGCCTGTGCATGCTCATAACCAACGGTCTTATTGATTACACAATCAAATAAAAGTCCATCTCCATATCAACGTTCGGTTACAATACTATACTGACAAAGTATGTTACTAGTAACACTGAAAACATAAAACTAACATTTATTTAAGACTAACTTCACTAAGCTCCGAACGTCGTCCGCCGAACGTCGTCTGACCGTAACGAAGAAAGCCAAATCTTTTAGCACCAAATGTAAATCTATTTTTACCTATCTACATTACATACAATTAAAGATTACTATCTAATCGCATCGAGCGTGATAAAATAGATACTGTGCCTCTAAGATGTTCAAGGCAATTTTGCAGTTTGCGGCAATTTATAACCTTGAAATTTGGACAATGACGCATTGTTTTGTACCCGCTTCGATTTAATATGGCTCAATAGTTTGATTCTTTGATCCTACCAGTAAATGTAAAAAAAAATTACTACATTAACATTCTAATCCCTCCTCCCTAGTTGCGTAGTAGGGTAAAAACACTTCCTTTTAAACATACGTCGAATATTTTCAATATTTTTACAACCTAGCATACTTGTGAATGAATAAAACCCCAAACGTAATTTATTTATAATATAATATACTACATACTGGTAAGTATTGTAATCGCGCGTGGCAGGTCAATATTATACAAATAAAAATGAAACCCCCAAATGTCCGGTACATAAATTATCATATTAGGTACAATAAGCACATAACTTAAGAATCTCCGTACTGAATATGATAATAATTTTATTTTTGCGTCCGATATGGCAGGGCCAAGGTCTGTATGTAGGAATATGTTTGAACAATGATACGGTAAGTAATTAAAGTAGGGATGTTATTATTGGTTTTGATTCAAATTAGAGACACGTAACCTTACACGTTACCATGGCAACAAATTCTGGAATTATGACGGGACGTCTGTTGGTACAGTTATTGTTAAATATATTTTGATTAACAATACAGCTCCGATTGTGTCGTTGTAATATGAAAATTAATATCAAAGGCCAAACTTAACTACAAAATTGTAATAGATATCATATTTAAGAAATTTTATGCTGCACAAAAAAAAACCTGAAAATGTTCTTCTATATATGTGAAAAGGAGAGAATCCTTTAAAATGTATACTCTAATAAGGACGTATGTTATTTAATAAAAGAATGTCGTCGCCGTTATATTATTACAATACACATTAAACGACAATTTTAAAGGTGTAATAAAATAATGCCTAAATCACATACATTATATACGCTTTATAAAGGTACTGCAGACAATATAGAAATAAACTAAATAATGTTATTCGTGCGAGCTAAAATAATACAATTCATTAATCCTAGACACGTATGTGACACGTTTTGTGTGTAGATCTGAAATTGAAACTATTAAACGTATAATTAATTTGTATTAAAAATTAAATTAATGTGTATTTTAGTAATGAAATTTGATGGGAGCATTCAGAGGTTGAGCACCAAAACCCTGATAACTTCTTCTTTGGCTAAAGTCATGTGTGTACAAAGAAACCCGGTAGTAATTTATGTAATTTTAATTTTCTTTGGCTAAAGTCATGTGTGTGTACAAAGAAACCCGGTAGTAATTTATGTAATTTTAATCATTACACTAGCGGAAATAGTATAAAAATAGATATAAATATCCAAACAGATATAACAGATTACTTATTCAAATTATAATGTATAGAGTACAATAAATAAGTGAGAGAGTGTTGAAATATCTCATAGTGAACGAAGTTAACATACTTTTATGAAGAAATAAGTTTTGTCATAGAATTTAGGAAAATACATTATTTACTTAAGTTAGGTTCGTCAAAATCTTATTCAAGTCAACAATTCATAACTAAGCTCTTAGAATTCGTAATATTTCTTCGCTTATGTACCTATGTTGTGTGCGGGGGAAAGGTACTGAGTAAGTAATTGCTCGATATATTTGTTATAGAGTTAGAGAAAATGCAAATGTGTGTGAAGCTATTAAAATTTGTAACATTAAGTAAAACCTAAAAATTAACAAATAACTGATTAATTAGTAACTACATATGTGTCATTTAAATTATTATGGTAGTTGCACGTTTGTACGAACCGTGAAATAATCAATTCACGTGTCTATGCTTGATTTCGATAGTAAATCTGAATAGTTTTCATTACTTAGTGTGTATATATTTCACAATTTCGGTAATGAAGCAGAGGAAGCATTGAATTGGTTTACAATTATATAACTTTTTAACATAACCTCACAGTAATATTCTTAGAGAATAACGTATAGAATTAACACAACGCTAGAAGAACGAGCTTCTACAAGATGTCCAAGGATATAAATCAAGAATTCATATGTGTAGAAAAAGAATTATAGGTGCAATGATAGAAAAAATATATATATTTAAATACGCCTTTATAAACTACGTTTGATACTAATAAATAATTTGTGGACACAGATAATACAAGATAAGTTACAATTATATTTCCTAAAAATGACAAAATATTTTTTAGACAAATAGAACATGTTAGAATTTTAGTAAAAACAAAGGGCGGAATATTGTGAAATAGCGTCGACGCATCGACTTGTACATAATATGTCGCAGTCAGATCGTATAAATCGCCGTATTACGGCCAGCCGTTTCCAAAAACAGTCCAGTTTTGGTATTGCAACGGGTCAAGAACTAGTCCGATTGTCATTACGAGACATTATAGAATATGACGGTTCCATATTTTTGCACTAGTAATATTGTGTAGTATCCCGTCGAATACCAATATTTATAGATTTTGGTGCTGGTGGCTATGGCCACTTTATATCGATTTGGAGCATAAGCAGTTAAAAAGGCGGTTAATGACCCGCTCCAAAACATTACGGTTAGCTATATTGAATAACTTATAAACCCGAATACTTTATGTTGGACTGTGATTCAGTCGTATTCAATCCAGCCAATCGTTGACCCGCCGCAATAGAGACGGTCCTATTTTTGTCGGCTAGTCGTAATCTAATACTGCGATTTATAGAATCTGACTTCGACACATACATAGATTTCAGTCGTCCGGTGCCCTCAAGACAGTTCGGTTAGAAGCTGCACTAGCTAAGTACCGACAGTCTAATCGTAATAATTGCTTTGACTACAAACATACTACTACTTGTCACAACTGATATTTAAAGAGAGAACATGAATAAAAAATAAAATGTTTCTACAACAAAATAACACTGTCGTATAGAAATTACATTTGCCGAGGACGGATTTTGAGCAGGAACATTTGAAAATATATTTATTTTAACTAAATCATAAAATCCAGATCTAATAAAATTAATATATGACGTGTAACGAATGATTTGTTATGCGTAAGCTGCGGTGAAATATGAATTCTAATATTATTTCGACGGTGAATTTAAATCCTAAATGCTATATATTTTCTATTAATTCATTGACATATGATATAGGAAGAAAATGATTGGAAATCGTTTATATATTACATAAGGTGTCTAATTATATATTACGTCATATTAGCAGATAATTAATATTTACAGCAAAATTAATATGTACAAAGTGGTTCAGACCTGTTTAGATGACGTGAGATGAGAGTGCTATCTTCACCTGTAATTCCTTACAAAGAAAATTATCCAAATCAAGTAGGATATGAATGAACAGGTAACACGCTCTTCATTAACACAAGAACTAAAATATCACATACTTACTAAAAAAATACGCATAATTTGTTTATGATTTAAAAATTGCTTTTCATGACAATATTGAACGTTCTTAAGTGAGTATAGTGGTCCAACGCTCTCGTACATTTGAAATGACGCTACTAACATTATCATACAAAACAATAATAAAATATAAAATAAAGCTGCAATTTGATATATCCGTGAGATCGTGCAAGCTTCTATGAATAAAAATGACCCAAGAACTTCATGTGGAACAAAACAACCACGAAGTTACTTATAGGCTGTGCTGATTGCTATTATGCGATCTGTTTCATCCTTGATACCGTGATAACTTTACAAGTTGACTCTAAAGTTCATTTTCATTAAAAGAAAATTGTTCGCCATTAAACTTTAGCACTGGTAATCCAAAAAACAAAATAAAACAGTGCGATGGTATTACAAACATTTTTATCCACACCCCGAGAATACAATATCAAGTAATTGTAAATAAAAATGTGTCTGTTAACTTGGATTACAAATGAAGTTTGATAAGGAAATTATTAGCTCCATGAAAAGAAGGCCTCTTTTAATGAACGCCTAGAAGGTCGCAATCTTATTATAAAATCCAATTTAGATATTTTACAGCAGGGGGATACTTCAATCTTCTACGTTTCTCTCTAAACGTAGGCCGTTGGACAACTGTGTGAATCAATAAGTAGCTTTATGGAAAAAACATGCGGATGTGCTGAGAGTATTTTACGTTCAAATGAAGCTGAACAGCAGAGATTTCTGACGAATGTTTTGGCACATGCAATTTCATTGGTGAAAATGATTACTGACCTAGCATATTCATCAAGACAAATCTGTCTTACATATATATGCCACATGATGAATTCTATTAACACGTACGAAATTCTCTCAGAGAAGCTCTACTAAGTGAAAATAACTATAATTATTAATGGTAGAATATATCTAAAACCTGTCAAATGCCCCAGTGCCATCGAAAATAAACCATAGCTTCTTACTTGACGATTCAATTTCCCTTAGCACAAAATATCAAAGTGATTGGGCTTTCAGTGTGAGCACAACATGTGTGAACACAATGTGTAACGAACATTAAATGCCGAAACGCTAAACATCATACAAATTCTATATTATGCATGTACTGAAGTTCTTACACATTGCATAAATATAAAGACAATTAATTTAAAATACGCAAAAAATACAATTTTCTATGTGACATTATGTGATAAGACAAATTAATTAAATCTTTAAAGCGTCATAAATAAATATTGAAACAAAATTTGGTGAGCGTGTCAATAAAAAAATATATAACACAAAATAGCATCTAAGTGCCGAACTGATCCTATATACGTACCTATTTATTGAATAATGGAAAAATATTTACGGGCAATAATATTAGTGCATCATTAAAATCACACATAATGGCAGGTCAGACTAGACATTAATTGTAATAGAACAAACTTTACATTTTACTAAATTGTATCCATAATCTATTACAAATTTAATAGTATTTGAAATCCACTACATTACAGGCACGGGTTTTGATGATATAATTATGTTTCAACTATAAAGCTTTCGCCTCAGTTTGATGTAATATTTATTACTTATATGAAATGCGTAGAAAAAAAATGGCGTAAAGTTTATTTGATATGATCACATGTCGCATTTTAAGCTGCGTATAATGTCAAAAACGGCGTAGCTAGTTTTATGAGTACAATTGATTTTACAAACATCTTCTAGAGGTGTCCTAAGGATCGTAAATATTCTCGTATTGCTTGGACTACAAAAACTCTATACACAAGTAGCGAGTCGTAAGCTAGCACGTAGAATTCGCATCGCTTCATCGAACACGTGTAACCGCACCTAACTATCAAATCCAATCACAGCACTATTATCGACAATTGTCACTTACTGGATGCGTCCATTAGGGCGCGCTAGTAGAGCGTGTCGTCCGGGTACAGCACTAGTCGCGGGCCTCAGGAGGGCGCGGGGCGCGGCGAAGGGCGCGGCGAAGGGCGCGGCGGCGCAGTCGGCGGCGCGAGCGGCGGCAGTAGGCTCTCGCGGCTGGCGCGCAGGTTGGGCAGCGAGCGTGCTGCCCGCGCCTCGCGTCGCGCCTCCAACGCCAGCAGCGAACGGATGTCCGCCTCCAGCGGGTCCACGGTGATATGATACACGCCCTGCTGGCAATGTTACACTAGCATTAACATGTACGAAATACTTCTACGAATTTTCGACCTATCCGACCTATACCGACTATCGGAGAGAAAAAAATATGTATTATATTTGTTATTTATATAAATAAAGAACCAATATTATGCGCCAAGGGACAAAGATTGGCTACCAAAATCATACGTTCTATAATACGCGATAATGTTCTGTGGTCCTCCTATCATAAGGCACTCCTCGCTAAGCCCGAGGTGAGGACTCTAATCAAAATTTTACGGACTTCAAAAATATTTATGATATAGTCAGAAGCGTTTACAACACCTTGTTCGTGGCGTATTTGTAGCTCAAACGTGCGAGTGTGTTTTTACGTTTTGTTAATGAGTCCTTTGGGGCAGTAAAATTATTCTTACACATGCGTCCATAATTCCTACTATAAATTATAAATAAAAATAAAAGAATCCCCTCGTGGGGCCAGAGCTTACTAAGTAAACAAGTGACTATCATCATAGTCAACACCGGGCTTTTAGGATGTAATAATACAGTGTGAAGTACGCGCGTGCGTGGGATTCGCTCACTGCTCACTTCGTATTTAATGCACTGTGGCTGACCGATGCAATGTGTAGTTAGTTAATAGTTTGAGTTAGCCAGTAGCTCGATGAGCTGAGTTACGCGAGCGGCGTATAAGAATAGTCCTCTTTCCCTCCATTTTGCTGAGGGTACATTAGCTCGGTCAATATAGGCAGACTTGAGGGCGTCGTGATGCGTCTCGTGGTAGCTGTAACGTCATCAGCGCAAGGCCAGGTTGTGCCACACTCACCTCTGCTCCCGTTTCACGCTCGGGAGTGGACAGGTGGCGCGGGATATGTCACACTCACCTCTGGTCGTGGCTGCGGCGCGTCGTGCGCAGCGTGCGGGTGCGCCAGGCGCGTGTCGGAGGCGCGGCGCGGCTCGGCGCACGGTTCACGTTCGAGCGCGGACAAGCGGCGTGGGTTGGCACGGTAGGTCTCGAAGCCGCCGCTCTCGTCCTCCTCGTGGTAGGCGGCGGGCGGCGGCGGCGGCTCGATGTTTGCCACCACTTGACCGCGCGTGCTGCGCTCGCGACGCTTGCTCTTTGGTGGTGACCCGTGTATTGGAATCTTCTCTGGCGCGTTTTGTATTAGTAATATCCTACAATATTGATAAATATTGTATTGAACAACAGTTTGTATTTACCAACATGAAATGGTTATCTAAACGGAGGCATTACAATTCTGCCAGTGTGATATGTTTTCATTTCAGATCTCTTTGTATCTGATACTTTCTGTATTTCAATTACTAAATATTTAGAAAAAAAAATGACAGAAGTATGTCCGTACAGCACTGGTATTCAGTTTTAATACAGTCACACGTATGAATATGCGTCATCTCCATTAAAACATTATCCGTATCGAAGTATTTCCTTAAGTCGCTGTGAATAATGATGCAAGTCTACGCAAAGTGACGTAGTGCACTAACAGGACCTCGTAGTGCTCTAATGTCATGACTACTACCTAGCCACTGCTAACAGGACCTCGTAGTGCTCTAATGTCATGACTACTACCTAGCCACTGCTAATATTTACATGATCCCAAAGCATACGGTAATAAAGGTCAGTTAGGTTTTACCAATCGAATGATAGTCTTCTAATAGTTAGACTCAATTGCTGAAACAATAGTGACAGATATAATTATTACTAACATGATTAATATTCATCTCATTCACTCGCATGTTCATTTTCTGATACGTCACTTCTAGTGTGTGTAAGTAACAACACTTCTGTGTGTGTAAATTGTGCACAAATTATACACAATTTTATTTTTGTGATTCTTTTTGTCGGATCAGCTAATTCTAAGATCATCCCATTTTTGTTTCAAACTACCAGAGTGGATCAGTATGTTACTTTTACCTTGGCTGCATTAGGCGTAACGTATTAAGCACCGCGTTAAATAAAACAATGAAATGGCTGTGCGGGACGTACTATAAACAACAGCTTACCTGTTATGAGCCCGCCATCTGTTACACAAGTGCAGGTACTGCCTGCACTGGATATACATGAACACTGCTCCGCCTGTGAAGCCGACCGCCACCACTACAAGTTTTGTCCAAAATGGCCACGCTGTAAAATAATTTAACAAAACATGACTCCCGAATGTAGGCAAGCGGGTGAGATACATTTGTAGAAGGAAAAGAACAAGATTTAAATAATTTTACAAGTATCCAGGTATAACTTCGAGCCGACAGAAGGATTCAGTTGGGTTGGGCATCATTCCGGAAGCTTCGTCACATTCTCACGTCGCCTATACCGCGGAGCCTGACGACGAAAGTCTTCAACCAATGCGTTCTCCCCGAAACATGGCCTCTTAATTTAGGGCTCAACGGGCTATTGAACGGGCTATGTTGGGTGTTTCTCTGTCAGACAGAATTCGTAATGAAATCACAAGGCAGAGAACTAAAGTATCCGGTAACACGTTACGAATAGGCTTGCTGTAGTGGCAATGGGCTGGTCATACACTCAGAAGAACAGATGGCAGATGGACCAGTAAGGTTCTGGAGTGGAGGCCGCGTTTAGGACAATGAAGAGTTGGTCGACCGTTCACCAGGTGGGAAGACGACCTCCGTGCAGTAGCCGATCCGAGATGGATGCTAGTAGCAGGAGATCGGTCGTCTTGGCGTTCATTGAGAGAGGCCAATGTCCAGCAGTGGACTGACAAGGGCTGATAGTGATGATGCTGATGACCCAGGAAGACTGTTAACATTTTGTTGGATTTTTTTTTATTTGGGTATTTTCTTACTTAGGGTATATACCCTATCGCTTAGATATCTAAGCGATCGATGTTTTCAAGTGAATTTCGGATACGTAAGATAAAATATTCGACCACCAAACCATTTTCCTAGAACCTTAAAAAGCGCTAGTTATAGCTGGTTTAATTGGCAGTTTGTTTGAATCAACTAAATATTTTTAGATCGGATAGACGTTGTTTTGAAATTTGCATTGTTAAGCGCATAATTAGACATCCGCATACAGTAAATTTGCTACGAGTACAGTGAAATGTCTGTGGTGGATGTAATAAGTAAATCCGAGATGGATGCGAGCAGCAGATCGGTCACTTTCGTGTTGATAAATGCATATGTCCAGTGGTACCCACAAAGCGTTATAATAATGATGACGATAATGATTAAAGCCATGGAAAAAGTCTATAAGCAAATATTTACCATAGTTGCTTATAGGGTTAAATAAAACATGATAATATGATATTTTTTATTTACGTACGTTTAATATGCATACTGTATACATAATGTATATTAAAAATCCCATCCCTTTTGCAAATAATTGCGCGGATGGGAGGGATTTGAAATTTGGTACAGTGGAAGATTATTATTATATACATCCCCAGTGTTTCTTTCTTCGCCTGCAGTGTTATTTTTACGATAGTAAATCTAGCGAACCACTTTTATAATTTAAGCTTGTATGTCTGTCGTTGTGTTTGTACGGTGTGATCTCTGAAACGGCTAGACCTATTGCGATAAAATTTCACTCCCATCATATAAATAAATATAATGATTTACTTACCTATGAGACCCCTGTTGACCTCCTCCACGGCCCGCTCTATGAGCACGAACAGCGACCACATGACGCACAGCGCGGCGACGCAGTGGAACAACACGGCACAGCACAACCGGCGCCTCTCCACGCCGGACATCTCCAGCAGGCGCCACTGGAACAACACATGTCGCATTACACTCGCCGCCATTACATACACGCTGTGTACTTGTTATGCAAGTTCAAGTTCAATGTAAGGGTCATCATTTGCGTCGTGTTTTCATAAAAGTAAACCAATAGTTTTTTTAAGGCCATAGGAAGTATTGGACTTCAGTATACACCGGCTCCATTCTTTAAGTGATGGCGCCAAAAAAACGTTTGGTAAAAATAATACGGTGCAGTGTATTATTTCTACAGAGTGATTTTAATTTTGCTACAAAAAACGAAAGCGCTACATTCCAGTCAACTTCGAAAACTAGTTTTCAATGAGATTTTTTTGTATTTGTTACAAATAGACCAAGATCCCAGGATCACCAGATGACTAGACATTATTTATCCGGATGGATTCGGATGAGATAGCGTGTAGTGAAAAGTGCAAAGTAGTGTAAGTTGTATCATATGCCTTTTACTTTTCTTTTCCAGGTCCAGATGTGTGTGTGTGGTTCGCGGTACATTTCAGTGCCGAATAACCATAAAATCCACCAATGACACAATTCGTGTTGTGTCCGGGAACAACAAAACATCAGTGCACATCGACGGCTAATCAACCCCCTTAAGGAACCGACGTCTCCCCCACAGAAGTTTTGCCCCGCACCACAGAACAACCCCACCAAGTTATGGACAGTGCAATGGGATGCGGTTGGGTTCACCCTGGGCCACTGAGCCCCACCGCCACGACAACACGGGGTGGGTCTTATGCTTTTTTTTGTTGACGCGGGAAAACGCATTTAGGCGCCTTCACTGGCCCTGGGTGGGGCCTCCAGTGGGGTGTGAACTCGCAGCACATGATAGTGCCGAATACCCACAAAAACCACCGCGAGTGCCATCAGTGTCGCCCTTGGTGTGGTGTCCCGGAACAACAAATCATCAGGGTACCTAGACGGCTAGTCAGCCTAAGGGAGAACTCCACCTCCAAAGATGGGGTTGCCACGCACTACAGGACAACCTCACCGACTTTGGGACAGTGTAATGGGGTGAGGTTCCCATCCCCGCCCCTTGCCCCGTGCGCAAAAGCGCCACCTCCTATTGCTCTTTGGTCCCCTCTTCTTATAAGAGGGGTACCGAGAGCGATTCCTCCTCCTGATCTTTAGTCCCCTCTTCCTATAAGAGGGGTGCAAATATCCCCTTCGGTCCAATTAGCTTCGCCTGGATACACCCCAGGCTACTAAGCCCACCGCCACGACAAGGCTTGAACCACGGAGGGGTGGGTCGTATGCCTGTTACCTTGAACCAACGGCGAGAACCTTGAACAAGAAATCAGTTTTTATAGCATAGGAAGGAAGGCAAACTAAAAATTTGAGCTATTGTCTATCTAGACACTCACTAGCTCAAATTTTTCGTATACGCCAATTTATGATAATGCAAATTTATCATCACCCCATCCCACAATGGGCCACCGGCTACTTATAATTACTACCATTTACGCAATGTTATTGCTTAACTGTCGTCATAAGTCATTGCTCCCTGAGATCATATCAACTTAAATTCATCATGAGTCTGGCTGATGATGATTTATTATATGATGATTATTGGAAATAGAAACTATAGTCCGGACGAAACTGGTTTTTCAGCCGAAACCGAACTTTCGGCCTGCG
This sequence comes from Eumaeus atala, assembly GCA_017140195.1. Classification (NCBI taxonomy): domain Eukaryota; kingdom Metazoa; phylum Arthropoda; class Insecta; order Lepidoptera; family Lycaenidae; genus Eumaeus; species Eumaeus atala. Next base: position 403,701 of record JAFELO010001583.1, read on the forward strand.
TCTCATTAAGTTATATTATTTAATAAAGTCTATAACTAGATTCTTTATTTAAGTATTTTCATTTTTTTATCTGAATACACACAATTCCATTGTGGTGGATCTTGAAAAAGGTCTTATTGCCATTGCTGCATTGCACCATCTATCGTTCATACAATAATAAAACCGGTGTAACGTGATGCGGATTTCCATAGGAAATTTCAACTACAATGTGAAGTGGTGAGTTCTATTCTGTTAAAACAACTATTGACGTAATCGTTTTTTGGGGCCCCGGCGGTTACAGCGAGGAGGAGGCGCGAAAGTGGGGTGAGGCCCTGGCGCAGTCAACGTACGTACGACCAACGCGTTGTGCCCGGTCCTACAGTGTTGGATGCGCCGCAAACGCAAACCCCGCACGTTCCGTATGACACGTGTCTGTGTCGAACCGGCCGGCACACGGAGGCGCGCTGCCATGAGTGCGGCGCTACTGAGGACTCGTACGACCCAGCACACCTAATAGGTGTGTCCTAGGCCGTGGCCTGCGTCGCGGGCGATGGATGGGAGTGCGGCGAAGGTTCTATGTCCCTGTCTAAATGGGACCAGGGGTTAAGCCGGGAACCTGACCCCATTGTACGTCTCCTACGGATGTCCTACAGAGATCGGGCACTCTATTTTGAGGGAGCCCAGTCCCTAACGAGGGACTGGCCAGTCACCGAGATGCCCTGTTGCTGACAGATCCGGGGTACTTCAATTTAGGCGGCCGATGGCACTCGCGGGCTTTTAGTGGGTAATCGGTTAATCCGCGAGTCCCATACATCCATCGGATCTCACTCAACACTGGTGGCAGTACGTAGATGCATTTCCCCGGGAAACAGCAAAAAAAAACATCTTTTTTTGTAAAACAGAATCTCAAGTCACTAAAGATAGCCGTAAAGTTAACCGAATGCCGCGCGATAGTTCCTGAATGCGGAGTTTAAGGTTCTGTCTATATTTGTCCGAAACCCAAACTGCGGCCGAAACTAGAATTTGTGGTCAAAACTAGCCTAAAACGAAACCGTAAGTTCGGTCGGACTCTAATAGAAACCCTCTACATAGTGGTGCGACCAAGACTTATTAACGTTCCAAACACTAGACTAGCGTGCAGTATCGTGCAACACAACCTGTTCTACGAAGGTAACACGAATTAATATGCTCGATAAATGTACGTTTTCTATATTACTTTTATATATTAACGCAGATATAAGTACTGATATCTGCAATATAAAGGTACTATCGCCATATATTTAGAATGTTTGTACCTATATCTACACATACCATATCATATCATCTAAACCTATGCTTTACAGTCTATATCAGCAGCAGAAACCCGTAGACATCCACGGCTAGAAAAAGGCCTACCCCAGAGAGTGTCACAAGTCACGGCCACGAGATTCTGACATCCAGCGGCTCCCCGCAATCCTAGCCAGATCCACCGGGTGAGGACGCCAATCGAGAAAATTTCTTCCTCAATAGTAGCCGGTTCGCCGAGCAAGCAAGGCCTGCCCAATGTCACGTCATGTTGCTAATTTTCTGAACTTACTCTTTGACTAATCTCGTTGGCATACGGGTAACCGAAGCTCCGATCACGTCTCCCAGTGCAATACGTTCAGCAGTGGACAAACCAACATTGATCACGATGAGGAATAACATTCAAAAGTAATACAACAACAATTACCTATAAATGTTCAAATAATTACAATTACGACATACCTCACTAAACGGTTTTATTTTTGTGTGCATGATAAAATTAAATTTGCATAATTCACACGATCTTGTTTCCGACGCCGTTAACCACTGCTGGAGACAGCTCTGATGCACGTACTTTAAACTTCCTGTAAAAAAATAAATAAAACAAATTTAAATATTTTGCATTTGTGTTAACCGAGTATTAATTTAGACTAAGAAGCGCCAAGCGTTGTTTGTGAGAGTCCGGGCTCTGATAACACTCCTCTTGTGCTAGTTTGTGGGCATCGATAGTCACTAAAAGGCTGCAATTTCTCATTTTTCTCATTTGCTGCATTTAGCTCTAAATATGACTGCCAGAAACACATTTTAGAAACAGCAAGACCTGAACCAAGCGAATTATTATACAGAAAGTCATTTTCATTCCATAAAATAATATTCCACCATCGTCATCATCTAGCAGAGATAAGATGTCATAACATGTACCTAGTATCAAGATGTCATAAAAACTATTTCACAACCAAGCTCAAACACATTTCATCAACTGATTATTATTACAATTGTTATATACATACATTCAAGTGTACAAATCAAAATGATAATAAATTGAAGGATGTGTAAACTAGTTGTTACGGTAGGTCTTTTATAAGATTGAATTGTACAAAAGGTTTCTAGTGACTTCAGTATGTAGGTGCTTTGTATCATTTAAATACTTGGGAATGAAAAACTTTCGATCTTATAATCTACCTAAATATTGTTTCTTCATAGTGTTGAAGTAAATTCTGTAGATATAAAAGGCAAACCAGACTGATATGACTGTGCCTAGCAGAAATGTGCAGTGCCTAAAAGACTGTACCTAGAAACTTGAAATTTGGTAGAGGGGTCAGTGAACATTATGATGTATCACTAAGGAATCATCCCAAGGTTGCGATTTTGAGGTTAATAGCCTGTATGAAACTTTGCTACTACAAGATACTATCAGGAATTTCCTTAAAATTATATGCACATGAAATTGCTGGGCTCAATTGAAATGATGTACTTCAAATCTGTATTATAAAATATCACTAAACTCTACTTAAGCGAGACATTCTTATAAACTAAAGGGTAATTACATTTATGGATGCTTAAATAATCTGTGAACATCAATTTGAATTGGTTAAATTTTATCCTTAGTCCCTTGGCCATGTTTTATGTAAACTACTGATAAGCATCAGGTCCAGCTACTTTATTGGTCTTTATTTTAGTGACATAGTTATGTGCCTGTATGCTGTATAGTTATAGTTATAGTCTTTCAAGATGTAACTGTACATTCTTCAATGACCAGTGTTGCCAGATTATATACTATATTATATATTACAATACATAACACACACCTTCAACATTTACCAAGTTGCATATAATATCACCTATAACTTGCATTATACATTTACAAAATTTAGTAATAAGTAAGTACCCGTTCTAGTGTACAGTTTACTTTAGTGAAAACCTTAAATAAAATTGGGCCAACTTTTGTAGAAGAGACAATCCACACAATGTATATTGGAAAATAGAATCTTTTTAAGAATTTTTAATAAAGTTTTCAAAATATATTAAATTATATGTATGTTCCAGGATAGCTGGGAGTAGCAGGAGATTGGTCGTCTTGGCGTTCATTGAAAGAGGCCTGTGTCCAGCAGTGGACTGACAAGGGCTGATAATGATGATGATGAAAATATATATAAAAATTAAAATCATAGTATTTACAAAAATATTTATAAATAATAGAAATAAAAATAACTATATGACTGTTTTAGCAAAACTATATTTGTTTTTTGTTTTAGGCTCATTCCAAAATGACCAATGGCACATTCTGGCTCTTCTTTACATTAGTCAAGTAATTTCTCTTAAACTCAATACAATTTTGTATCAAAAGTAATAATAATGATATAGAGCTAGATTTCTGTCATAAAAGATACCATTAAAATTAAATCTTAATCTGCATAATTAAGTCAGAAAATTAACTTATTGTAAGTGTGACAAGTGAGCCATCCATAATACCCACTTGTGCCAATGGTGTTGCTTCCCAGGTTAAGACAAACCACTGAAATTTTGTTAATTACTTTTTTATACATTATAACCTACAAAAATATTAAGGTCCAATTTTATATGAAAATTACTTGTTTTTTATTTTATTCTTATTTATTTGAGGAACAAATAGTATTTGTACAAGAAAGTTCAAATTTTGAATTTCTGGGATACATAAACCAGCAAAATTTCCAAGAAAAATTAATATATACAAACAAGAGGTAGTTTTGAAAGAGGTAGTGCCATGCTGCATAGGGAGAGGTAGTACCATACATGGAACATCCTCCTATGCAACGGAATTGGGACAGCATGACCGGGAAAGTACCTCTTGCTCATTTGATATTGCCATAAAGTGACACCTACAGTGTTGTGTTTCCTGCAGCTTGTGAGTAGCTGGGGGGTGAAATAATGGGCAGTGCATCTGCATAAATATGTCGATGTTCATGGGGTGGTAGTCATTTAAAGGCTCTGATTACTTATTTGTCCCCTTATACTATAAAAAAAAAGAATGAAAGAAACAAAAAAGAATTAAATAATGTTACAATTAAGTGTTTTAGCCAATAATCAAAATGAAATATTTAGATGTTTTGAATAGTGTGTGACAGGTGGACCGAGTAACTTTAGGGGGCCTAATAGACCTTGAAAGAAATGTTTAGATACACAATTTCCTATATTTTTTTATAAGCAAATAAATTACTATATTTACCACTAGTACTTGTAAATACAATAAAATATAAACATAAAAAAGCTATTTATTTTTCAGAAAGGTCAATATGATTTTTGAATTCCAGAACATTTTTTTTTGTTTGCAGACCCTCTTTTGGTCAGTTCTTTCTGTAAATACTACTATTTTTGGAGTGTCCTACTGAGACTGGCCAGATGACTTCATGTAAATATGTACGCAAAGGCATAAACTGTATTGTTTTATTAATGTACTATGAATGTATATATTTATATCTAACATTTAGTAAGAAGTTGTGTCAATGCAGGCAAATTGGGCCATGACAAACAAGTAAGTAATTCAAGTGGACGAGGGAAGACCTCTGGATGATGGCATGGTGTTGTATCTCATGCTATTTCTGAGTACCAGGTGGCTCATTGGAGGGGGGAAGAAAAGGAGTAATCATTGTATCAGTATAATAATACTGCAGATGTCTATGGGCAACAGTAGCCAGACGGTTATCAGAGCATAGAAAAATACTCAGATTATTCGTTTATCTCCCTATTCTATAAAAAAATATATGTCTTATGTTTACGTGAATGATATTCGTCAAAATAAAACTACGCATATTTTATGGCGATATATTTAGATGCTCAACTAGTTTTACTTTGGGTGCTATAAAACAAATACTTACCAGAGCAATAACAGGGGGCAAGTAAAGGGTTATGCACTTCACTTTCGCAGTGGCAAATGCGGCAAATATCACCACTAGAATTACTGCACGATGTATGACTGCTACCAGACCCTGCGCGAATAGCCTCTCTGCCACAACCTCCACCCCATTCCCAACTTTCAATTTCTGATGAATTTTTAACGTTTATTTGCTGAATCGGCATTTTGATAAGACTCGTCAGCAAAAATAGTGAATAAAATTTTTAAAGCGCGTACAAATGAATGTCATATTGACTAAAATACTTGCTATCGACAAAGCGATAGTACAGCTGTATTGCACATTGTTTTTTTAATAAACTTTAATAAGTACTAAATATTTACGTAACTTAAATATAACAGTGAAAATATGTTATTAAAATTAAAATATTACTATTTTTCATACAGTCACTACATACAGACTTGATAGAAAAACGAAAACATCAATAGCAACAGACGTCAGACAGATCACAGAATGTTTTTTTTTTAAATTATAACTTCTATTTCATGGACAAAAATCAAAACCTATAGGTTTGAGAAATATATATATTTTTTTGAACCTTCCATTAAATAATTAAGGTGTTTGACTTATTCGTATGGGCTTTAGTTTTGTTTAATGAGTTTTTAAAAAGCTCAGGATATTAGCATATTTTTTTGATTGTAATATTCGAATTCAAGTCATAGAGATAATATAGATAGAGAATGGATACCATAGGCAATTGTGTGACGGCGAGTGGCTGCGTTGTTTAATAGAGAAGGAAGATGTTGATAATACCTTTGTCACCCTAATATCGCATGTAAAATATCCCTCTGTGCCAAGACAGAGATATATTTTAATAACAAAAGAGAGGCACAGAGAATGAACTATATTTGCTGTCCCTTTCGACTTAGACAGCCACGTATATACTCAGTCTGGCCATAAAGACTTACAATTTAAAATAAAAATATTAGATAGAATTTGAAATAAAAACATCGGTACAAGTGTATCGAGGTACCATCCTTGAGGAGGTAGTTAAGCCCCTAATAACACCATTTTCAACAACCTATTATGGCCTTTCCTGAACACTCGGGACTAGATCATAAGTCAATCAATGTTGGTTAAAACGAACGTTCCGGACTTGGTCAGAGCTGGAGACTATACTTCGTCTAGTCCCAACTCTAATCCACTGGATTATGATTAATGGTCAATTTTAGACAGCTTGCTCTAAACGTCATGATTATTTGAAGTCTAAACCAACCCATACGACTTGTAATGAAGAATTTCCTCATGGGAAAAGTGCTTCTATCGATAACTCGCCTCAATGTTTAAATCACTGTACTGCAGCCAATGGAGACTACTCCTATATTTTTTATTGTCTTATATTTGTGCATGAAACTAAGG
>JAFELO010001583.1:410297-448595 GCA_017140195.1 Eumaeus atala
GAGTCTAAAAAGAGACAGCAAATATAGTTCTTCCTTCATTCATTTCTCGCTGTGCAATGAGCATGTCAAATAGACAGAGACAGAAATCCATTTATTTGCTCTCTCTTTCAACTTGACTACATTTTAGGGCTGGCTTCCCTTCTCTTCCTACATTATCTCCTATGGATGTTCTAGCTCTGCCAGAACGTCCAAAACTATTGTGATACCCGATTCTTAGATTAGATTTTTATTATAAATATAATGAAATAGATGAATAGAGTTTCTTACTTTACTTATATGCCCTAATATATATGACATATAGTTTTAAGCGCATCATTTTTCGCTTTAGAGCTGAAAAGTAGTTTGATTCAACTCGGGCCGAAAGACAGTTTCAATAATACACGCTTACGCAGAGCGCACAACACTTCTTGTTGTATGATGCAATGGTACTGAAGTACAATTAACTGCTCTTTTATTCCGTATTGCACCCGCCTTCATTCTTTGTAGCCGCTCGAACCGACGAAAGCAGCCGATTTAAAATGTATCGTCCCACCTTGTTAATATATGATTTTTTGCACTTACGCAAAGTTAGGATAGTAATAATTAAATTAAATTTCATTCATTTGTCTCTAATGATTATCTCAATAGTCGGGTCCCATTATTTATTGAGAAGATTATTTTAATCGTCTGAGACTTTAGTGGCTTCTAGACATTTTGTAAAAAGATTTTTTGCACACATTTTATACCCATATAGAGCTGTATGCTACCGATACAAAAAGTTTTATAATATCGTTTGCAAAAAGGTCAAAATGTTAAAATAGTTGGTCAAACTTTCATAAGAATTCAAACGGAACTTTGAGTTTGATAATTCTTTTTTAAATTGTGTCTATGGCTTGACAAAGTCTCGAATCTCGTTGTTTTTGGTTATCTTTTCATTTCTTTTTACTGTAGACAAGCGCCAGTGTGGTGGCGTGCTGCCTATTGTGTTTTATTTAAAGTCCTAAAAATGAGTGCAAACGATATTAAATCTGAAGCTGCTTCAATTGTACATCAGTATCTTTTGTCTATAGACAAATCAGCAGCACAAAAGTTTTCTTCCATCGTAAAACCGGTAAGTACACTTTTCACCACGTGGGAATTTTCGACCACACGTGTTTTGGTACTGAAATTTAATAACTCAGTATAGCTTACGCTATCTTTTAAACCAAGCTAATTTATCTAGTATTACCTGTTTCAAGAGTTTAATTGAAAAATGAACAAGATTATACATTTTGAGATTTTATTTCAACCTAGTTGTTCAGTTAGCGGTGCCGATAACTTAGTATAGAATAAATAGTTTGTCTTTACTGTGTAGGTAATTTTTTGTCAGTTGTTTAACATAAACACTTCGCTTTAATAAGATTTCTGTCATCTATCTTTTGTAGGAATTATGACATCGTATAAAGTCGTACGCAAATAATGTTTTTCTTAAAGTTTAGTTAAAAAGATTGGTTGTTAGTTTTCCGAACCTTCACTATTATTAACCGACTGAACAAACATTATTTTTTATATCACTTGGGTTGAAAAACATTATTAGTAAACATCCTCCACCAAAGTTGGGTTTTCGACTTTTAAATGAAGTACGATATCGATTCTATTTATGTCGGGCTGTTAAAATTGGTATTTTTAGCATATATAAATACGTAGTTTATTGTTCATATATATCATATTTCACATGTGATGGGATGACATAATATATTCAAATATAATTTAAAGCCAATAAATTATGTTATAATATTTTTGGGTGTGGAACAATAAGTCTGAGCATATTTTGGCTGAGGAGATATCAATAACTTAGCCCACTAATTCCCCTTTATTGTATAGATTCTTTGCATACGTTTTTAGGTTATGTTCTAAGTACTTCTCGACAACTTTATTGTTACCTGTCTAAAATCATTACATTGGCATTTGTAGTATTGTACATAAAATGGTAGGTTCCCTTGACAAACAATAATTTCCTGGGTTCTACTTTTTCCTATGAGTTGTGGAATCCTAAAAATAATATTAAAACAAAAATTTTGATTGACCCTCCAAGCTATTTTACAACTTCCCGCATTTCGGATCCTGAGTCTGTCAATCTATTCTGACCACTTTCCAGTGCCATGTGACTTGTGTATGAATGTGTAATGTAAATGTGTAAACCTTAAGTAAAGTAACTTGTAAATTTAAAAAATAATTATTTTATTACTGAATTTTGGATGAGAAAGTCTTGACTTTCTTGACATTTATTAATCAATATCAACCTGCAATAAATTTAAAAACATCAAAAATAAAATAATTACTTTTAAACACTGATTCCAAAAAAAACTTTGTAAATAACCTTAAAAAAATAGTGTAAACTTTACTTTCAACTTTTAAGATCCCATTTAAAAATTATCAATTTTTGTTGGTTGGTATAAAATTGAGTTCCTTCTGAAATTGAGTTCCAGTTCAATTCATGAAAAGTAGTGAATATCAATATTTATACTGATATGAATTTGATACTATTATTTAAAATGAAACCTAGATCATAAAACCAACAGTAGAGGTCAAGATAATTGTTTTATTTTCATATTGAGTCATTATTTATCATATTGAGTTTATAAATAATTTTTCCCTTTATTTTTCAGATACCAAGAGCAAAAAATTTGCCCACCCTAATAGACATACTTCTTGCACACAAAAAGCTTAATCCTGATAAAAAAACAGAAGACAGGTATCTTGCATATTTTATTACATTGTGCAAGCAAGTTCCAATTTACATTATTCTAAAAATACTTTACTTATACATTTACTTTTAGTTCTGAAGATTCCAGTGATGAAGAGGCACAAAAAAATGTTGCAGTAAATGGAAAAACCCCAGTATCCAAAAAAAAGTCAGAGTCTTCAGATAGTGAATCAGAAACAGAAAATGCTCCACCTCCAAAGGTAAATATTTGTTTTTGTTCATAAAAAACAATTTATCTAAACATATTTTATTGATTTGTAATGTAAATAAACCATAATTTAAAATACTATAATGTTACATTTATGATGATATTTTAGTATTTGATTTCCTGTGATATTATGCAATATAATTCGTCACTACCTCTGATTTATTTTTTATTATCATTTATTGATATATGCAACAAAAAGCGGTACTAAAACTATTCATGCATTTCAGGTAAATTCTTCAAAACCAAAGGCACCTGCCAAGAAAACTGAATCATCAGATGACAGCAGTGATGACAATGCTACAAAGGTACCCAAAAAGCAACCCATAAAATCCCAGACCCCAAATGCAACTCCAAAAACTACTAAAAAACAAGAATCTTCATCAGACAGTGATGACAGTTCTGAGGACGAAAAACCAAAGCAGCCAGCTGTTCAAACGAAACCTGTTGCCAAACCCAATCCCAAAAAGCAAGAATCTTCTTCAGAATCAGATAGTGAAGACGAAAAACCTAAGGTGGTTACTAAAGCTCCTGCCAAGGCTACTCCAGCTAAAGCAGTACAAAAGAAAAACCAGGAATCTTCATCAGACAGTGACAGTAGTGATGATGAAAAAACAAAACCTACACCTACAACTAAAGCTGTGGCCAAACCCACACCAGCAAAAAAAGCGACACCTGCAGCAAAAAAAGCAGCATCGTCTTCTGGAGATAGTAGTAGTGATGATGATGCAGCAAAAACTCCCGCCAAGCCCGTAGCAAAACAACAGCCCACTGCATCTAAACAAACACCTAAGCCAACTCCAAAAAAACAAGACTCCTCAGATGATGATAGTAGTGATGAGGACTCTGGTAAAGTTAAAGCAGCTATTAAAGCCACACCAAAACCTCAAACAGCAGCCACAAAATCCACTAAACAAGTAGTCAAGCAAGATTCGTCATCGGATGATAGTGACGATGAGCCAAACACTAGAGCTGTACCCAAATTGTCAACTGTTGAAGCTAAACCTCTAGGCAAAGCAATTAAAAAAGCTGAGTCATCATCTGAAGACAGTGACGACAGTAGTGATGAAAAATCAAAATTGACTAAAGGTCCTACTCCAAAGCCAGTAGCTAAAGCTACTCCAAAAAAACAAGAATCATCAGAGGATAGTGATGATAGCAGTGAAGATGATAAACCAAAACCTAAAGTCCAAAAACCTGTTGTCAAACCAACTTTGACAAAAAAGAAAGAATCCTCTGAAGATAGTGATGACAGTAGCGATGATGAAGAACCGGCACAAAAACCTAATAAAAAACCTGCAACACAGACAAAGCAGACACCTAAATCCTCAGATGATAGTGACGAGAGTGAGGATGAGAAACCGAAGACACCAGCTAAAGCTAAACAATCAGAATCAGGTGATAGTTCAGATGAGGATGAACCCCCAAGTAAAATGCAGAAGAAAGGACAGGTAGAATTTATTCTTATATCCTATTTGCTGGGTATGGGTAACATGTGGTATAAAAATTTGTGCGCCTTACACAATATAAATTAGTTCATTGTACACAAGTACATATTCTAGCTTCTTAACTGGCATGGTAAATTGAGTGATAATATCAATAGGTAGTGATGTACTTAATGCTCTCTATAAGTGTGTTGATAGAGAGTAGCCACATGCTTGTTAAATTTTAACATCTTTTAATTAAAAAAAATATTATTTCAGCCTACTCAGAATGGATTCCAAAGTGGGAAAAAACGAAAGGCATCAGGAGGTGACGACCCTGCACCAGCAAAAAAACCATATAACAACTTTGTTAAGGTAATTATTTGGCCACTTCTTTCTAGCGATTTAAATGTTATTTTACCTAACTGATGACATAGCAAATACTTGTAGCCATAGGGTATGAGTGTCATTTTAATGTTTTACAATTAAAAAAAAAATATTCTAAATATCATTACTGACCCATAAAAATATCATGCTAGAAAATCTTAAATATAACAGATTCTCTCCTTGAGCCTATGGAATGAAATGTTGAGTGTCCTTTTAGGTCTTTCTTACATCACAGTAACTTCATTAAGCAATAGAAGTGGTGACTAAACACCCATCATATCTTAAACTTTTTGTATTCTATGAACTATAGTGTATGTATTTTTCATTTACATTTACATTCTATGTACATACAGAGGAGTTACAGTTTTACTGTTAGAACAAACAAGTACAAACAGCACATTTTACTAGAAAATTGATCAGCCTAAAAAATACTTTTAGGGAACCACACTCGCATCAACACCTAGTGACAAAGACAGTGGAGGCAATAACAAACCAGCTCCATTTAGAAGAGTGGTCACAGAAAAAGTAGAAGTGGACCCTAGACTCAAAGACAATTCATTTGACGCTAAGGTAAATGCCCTAAAAATAAAGCCAAGGCAACTCCATGTAATACTGTATCAGTATAGTAAATTTTCTGTTAAAATGAAGCAAATTATGGCTAGTAATTTTGGGCATTTACTTTATTCTTATTTTTACATAGGGTTGTCTTGGTGCTTATTAAAATTAAATTTCTCGATGTTAGGAGGGTGAAAATGAAGACGATGGAGGTGATGACGAAAAGAATACCAGCAGTGGTTGGAATAACCGTGGACGTGGAGGGTTCAACAGGGGTGGGTTTAATAATCGCGGCCGTGGAAATTTCGAGAGAGGGGGTCGCGGTGGTCGTGGTGGATTCAACGATAGAGGCAGGGGAGGTGGAAGAGGTCGAGGAGGGTTCGATAGAGGAGGCCGCGGAGGATTCGACCGAGGAGGTCGAGGCTTCGGAGGTCGTGGGGGTCGCGGTGGCGATAGGGGTAATAATCGTGGCGGACGAGGTGACCGACACTCGTGGGGTGGAGATAGAGGAGGATTCAATAAGGGAGGTTTCAATGACCGCAAAAGTTTCGAAGGAGGAGACAACTCTCAAAATAAGAAAATAGTTTTTGACTAATAGGTAAGCCCCTGACAAATAAGCTATGCATACGTAATGATGATACAATGTATTTTATTTATCATAGGTTTGCCATAAATAAAAATTTTGGGATTATGTTACAAAGAATGTTATGAACTTATGACCTCAATTGAAATATAGCAGAGACTGGTACACATCATTTCTGACTGTCGCCTATAATAAACACTAAGTCATGTTAAATTATAATACTACTCTGAACTTCCATAATGTATCTAATAATTTCGATAAGTTAAGAAAACAATAGAGATAATAACATTCTGCATTTCATCCGAATTGGACCGGTACGACCAGAAAGCTTACGTCTCGCTCACATACCGCCGTAAATTGACAGCTACATTGTGGCGTTTTGCGAGTAGCCGGCCGGGGATGTTGATCAGTGTCTAGTTCTCAAAATACTTGGATGTTTTGTGTTCTCCCCATATACTTTATATAAAAGACGATAAAGAAATAATGGCATGATACAAATAATATCTTTATTTTTCAATTTCAGTTTGGTGCTAGAGGATCTTGGGGTGAACGAGCCAATCAAGACTTGAAGCATACACGTGGAAAGTCATTCAAACATGAGAAAACAAAAAAGAAGAGGGGCTCCTACCGCGGTGGTGCCATCGACACGGGTGTGCATTCTATCAAATTTGAAGATTAATCTTTATAATTTAGATATAATTTTCTTTTGGCTTTTGATTATTTCAATGACTTTATTTATATGGTGCAACATATAACTGGCTTTTTTTCGTTATTGACACTTATTCATTTCATGTTAAATTGACCAAATGTGATTTTAAATATTTCGCTTGTAACATCAGTTGCATTGGGTTGTATTAACACTAGGACAACATAATTTAGGTTGTCGTTTTCGATTGGCACAGATGAAATTTATGATTCCAACTTCCTCTAAATCAACCAACATGTTTAGTTTCTTTTCGTGTAAATAATTGAGTTCCCTAATGTATTGTGTTACAATGTATGTAACCCCAGAACGCGTCGCCTATTTTTGTAAATATGTTTAGATTTAAGTTTAAAACTAAGTTAGCAGTAAGTTTAATTTTAATAAAGTCATAAGTAGGTATTAAATTTATGTTATCCATTTTATTCATTTTTCACAATGTATTTAATTGTGTCATTAAATGGTCTACAAAACTTGACAATTATTGCTTAGAACTATAACCACAATCACTTAGGAAAACAGTTCCACAGTGAAGATAGATTATTATCTAATAAAATCCGTGAAATAAAGGTATATTTTGATGTCATAATAGTTTTAATCACACAATAAAAGAAAATAGTATGAATATCTGACTATCCCAACCACTCTGCCTTTAGTCACAACATTTTTTTTTATGACTGTCATGGTCAGTTCTCGCCCTTATTACTTACACTAGTTCCTACTAATTACTCGAGAGTTTACAACTATAAATTTGAAGAAACTTGAATTATATAAATAATACCTCTAATAAGAGGTACTTGGAAATTTTGTTATCTCGATTTGCTGGTATCTTCGATCTTAGTAGCAATCTACTCGTTCACATTCCGAAGCGCCTGTAGTGATATTTTCAGCAAAGTGCAAATCACACATTTCGATACCTCCTAATTTTATAGCATTCTTCGCATACTAGCTGATCCGCTAAACGTTTCGCCGAGTTTTGGGTGAACAACTATCACCTAAGGGTATGAAAAATGGTAGCCAATTCTCAGACCTATGAATATACACATAAAATTTGGTAAAAATCCGTTTCGGAGGAGTAAGGTAATTAACATTGTGAGATTAGAATCTTTATATAATACTCACCGATGAAATTGAGCAGCTACAATAGCCGAATCCAAAGCGCTCCAACCGCGCGCGCTCCTCGCCGCGTGTGATCCATTTGTTGTCGGTTTTTTGATCACGCTCAAAGGGGCCTCAGTTTTTTGGCGCACGCGGTCTTGTCGGTTGTGAGAATCGCGTGAATCGCCGCTATGTATAATTCACAATGTATCCGTTTAATTTCTCTATATAAGGAGAATAAATGTTTATGGGATCTAAATGATACCAATTACACAAATGGAGGTGTAAGAGAAGATGCCTGGCGGAAAATTTGTCTGCAAATGAACCATATTTCAACAACAGAACTAAAGAAAAAAATGAAGTCTGTCGGGTGGCTACAGAAGAGAACAATTCAGAGAAAACCAGAGTCGTATTACCGGATCACGTAAGAAATTATAGTTCCTTTTGTTTTATAATTATAGTTCAGTACATAACCTGCCGCTCTTAGTGAAGCTTTAATTTTAATTTATTAGTAATAGTAATAAAATATATTGTTTAAAACTCCACAACGTAGTAACGCAACTTGTTTGTGAGAAAAAGATATACTTAAATGTTTTAAAGTTTTAGGTAGGGGAGTGACTTCAAGGACATTGATATTTGCCGGTTATATTAATTTATCGTTTATTTCAGGTGCTGAAGATACTTACAATTCAAAATGGTTTGCTTACGATGAGTTTGCTTTCATGACGGATAAGAATGACCCCGAGATAACAAGGGATACACTCCAACAGGTGAGTTATTTTTTTACTTAACCTATAATTTTATTTTGACTATTATATATATTTTGATATATTTGATTACAGGTAACCATTAAAGTATAATTAAATCATTAGAATATTATAATTCTTATATGCGCATGCATATAAGAATTATAATATTCTAATAATCTAATGATTTATAGCAGTAGACGTACTAATATAATAATAATTAATGATTTAAATATGTTTACATTCTTTCGTGTTATCTGTGTAGGTAATGTTTTCTTTTGGTGTCAATAAAGTATATTTGTATTTATGTAATTATGTAATAAAATTTATTTCTATTTTATACTGTAGAACTTAGGGAAAGGATAGTTTTAAATAAAATACATAGTTGATTGGTTAAAGCATAATGAACTGAACTACATTCCATTCCTCTTAATGCAGCTAACTTATAAAACATATAAACACAGTACAATTTATATAAGTTTATTGGTACTGATTTTGCTAAACAATGAGCCCCGTTTGTTATAAAGTGTCTTGCTAAGTGGGACCGAATGTCTTTGGCATTTTGTGATGCTCTTCGTGGTATGGCATCTATCGGTAGTAGTGATGTTGGTGCCTGTTCTGTTCGCCAGCTTCCAGAACTATTTCTCTATTCCCCTGTATTGTATCAAAATATACCGGTGATCTTCAATTAGAATTACTTAGTAAATAGTTATACAGGTAAACTGTCGCTTTATTTGCTTTTTCGGGGTCCGACAGCTTTGGTTTACACAAAACTCTGTAACTCTGTAGCTTAGTACCCCAAACACCTTTTTTACAACTCTACGTGCAAGATTTTGATAATCTGTAATTGAATATTTGTCCACTCGAACCTCTTTCTGGATCACCTTCATACGGTTTCAATATATACTCATTTAATTGGAAAGGTTCATCACCAAGTATAAAATAGGGCACTTCAATTTTATAAGGAATTTGCAAAATTTTTGCCGATGGGATGTTTAGCTCCTTTTTTTTTTCAAGTTTCTCATATATGCTTTTAAACACGCCTCCATCTGATATTCTGCCAATACTCCCAACATTAACAAATTTGCACCTACTAATGCAAAAAGAACTGGACTTGGAAACAATTTATAGTTGTCATAGTCGTTGCCACTATTAAAAGGCGCTTGCAAAACGACATGTTTACCATCCGTTGCTCCTAATACATGTGGAAAATTCCATTTTTCGTCGAAAAGTGTTACTATGATTAATATGTTTTGTTATTGTTGTTGTTATAGGAAGAAAATGATAGCAACAGTGGTAGCGGAGAACACGCTATCAATGAAAATGCTCTAGAAAACGTAGACAATCACATAACTGAGAATGTTAATATTCAAACGCAGGATATGAATTATCAGAGTATAGCAACTGAACCTTCTGTACCATCAAATCAACTGCTGCCCAATCTAATGTGCAAAACGCCCTACACAATGTTCAAACCCAAAAAAGGAATCAAAATAAGAGAAGAAAAAAAAGATCTTCACATAGTTCCGAAGATATTATGATAACAGATGAATCCATTTCCGAAGCATTTCAACTACTTCATTCACGTGCTCAACCACAACAACCAGAGACACATTAATACACCGCTTTTGGACAATACATAGCTTGCGAACTACGAAAATATGATCATATAACGTTAACTTATGTAAAACATGCCATATCTCAAATTATTTTTGAAGCTGACACAGGCAGAAAATTATGGATATTACTCTTCAACTTCATCATAGACAGAACCACTTCCATCAACTTCATTGCATATAGAACGACCTTCAGAATCAACAAAGACTCCGCTTCCATCAACATCTTCTACTACTTCGACAACTTGTCAGCCTTCTCCGTCACCACAATCACCAATAATTTAATTAACATATGTAACCTTTATATATTCTTAAGTATGAGCTAAGTTTGAAATAAAGAGTTTAATCTTTTAAATATATAATTTCACTTACTCTTACATAATCCTTCAAAACGTCGATGATTGCTTCATAAACCTCAGGAACAATTTTTGACATTGACTGTTTGGACACTCTGAAAAGATACTGTAGACTGACGTAGAAATCTCCACTTGCTAAAAATCTCAATGTTATTAGTAGTCTTTCCTTAACAGTAATGGCATCATGATAGTTTGTATCATTCTTATGTTATCTATATCTCCTATAGTGAACACAATAAGTCAAATTGATTTGCATTCATTCGTCCAAAATTAGATTCAGCTCCATCATGAATGAACTCTTTGTAAAGACGAGTCCCATATTGCAACCGGTTTTTAAGAATTGTTTTAACCCAATACTGTCTTTTTCGTTTCGTAATTTTTGCCGTATATATACAAGTAAAATGTAGCTTGCTGCCGCTACGGGTATTCGTCGTCGTTGTTGCACGTGTGATTCCATAGCCAGATAAAATTTAACGGATTCAGTATGGATCGGCAGGAGCGCGTTGGAGCAGCAGTCAGGATCGCAAAAGATTTCTGTTGGATCGACTTAGAACGATCCACGCATCACGATCTTGGATCGCTAGATCGCCGATCCATTTTGGATCGTGCTGTGTGGACCTGGCTAATATGCTTCCCTGACGAATTCATTCCTATGTGAAGGGATTTGATATTGAGCATTCCAGTCTCATTTCTTTCGTACCTGTACCATTTAAAAATCCTGTTTATTCTTTCGGGTATTTGTCTACCGATTTAGGTTATGATATATAGAAACACCGCTGGCGTGGCTACTCGTACGAGGGATGTTTCCACATGGTCGTGATATTAGTTCATTCGTTAGACATTAGAACAACTATTGATTCTGTCCTCGCTTCACTAACACGTTTTCCAATTCTTCTTACAAATTGAGCGATTTTTGTCCCTTCTGGTTCTTAAGCACTTCGGAGTTATGGGATTACTACTACAAACATTGTCATTTAGCTTATCAATGTCCGATACCCTGTTCGGTAAACGCTGTTTCGTGAACGGTTCGTGTGGGTGCGAGTAGGCAGTAGGATCATATATTATCGTTATACTATTTATAGATACTAGAGAATCAGGAGATCTGCCATCTTTAGCCATACTTCTATACTATAATATAGAGGAAACATTTGACCGTTTATTTTTAATAGGGTCTGAGACTATTGGACCGATTTGAAAAAAATCTTTCACCGTTGGAATCCTAAATTATTTGTGATGAACATTTTCTAAAGCGTCTTGATCATTATGAGATTTCGATAATGTTACCAAAATTGTGAAAATAAATATCAAAGTTAATCCTTATTAATATAGCGTATCGCCATACTAATGAATGGTATTTCCTTCCCGCAAATGATCAAAAATATACTCAAGATTTTTTAATTCCACTATATTTAATATCGGGTATACATGCTATACTTGATATAAATATTGTTTTATATTTCGAGATACTGAAGTTAAAAAAAAACAACCATTACTTTTAAACTTTATTATTTTTTACGAATTTAAATTAAATTGCCTTATATCTTCTCCATTTTATTGCTTTTTGCCATTTGGCCTTTCTTTGTTCTGAAACGAAAAAATATTCAAAGTGAAACAACTTTTTCTTACCAGACAGGATACCAAATTTTAGTTAAATATATAAAATATTGTTATATGCTTTAGAATAATAATATAAATAAAGTGGATTAGTTATTTATTTTATTTTATTTTTATGAAAGAACTTTGTCGCTGAGCGACCACATCGTTCCATAAGTTCACAAGTATACATTACAAATAACTAAGGAGTATACTGTTTTCTAATCTACTAGACTATTACAGTTTAACAATTATTTCAATTTCTTCAGCCGGGGCTGCTAAAAAGTGTTAAGTAGACCAATATCATTAATTCTTGTTCTATTAATTCTTGTTCTATTAATAGAATGGCTCATATTAATATGAGCAAGTCTAAATGATTCATGTCGGGCACATTCCATCACAACATGCTGCACATCTTCGATGCTACCTCACTGGGAGCAGTTCAAAACGGATAACATCCATCTTATTTCATAACATATTGTCATTAATTAAATATATCAATTTTTTTAATTATTTAAGTTTTTAGTATCACAAAATTTCGATGAACACATAAAAGTAATGTAGTGCATATTGTATTATTAGGAAGCAGTGTCATATTACTTTGAAGTCGTTTTGGGTCGACACGTCCAAAAGTTAAAAGACCTTTCACCAACTCCATACCGTCGAAAATTGACAGGTAAGCTGTACATTTCACACAGTTTGAGTTTTTTTTGTGGTGCAGTAGACGGAAGAAAGACGACACGAAAATAATAACAAAGTGGAAATGCATATGCATCTGTTTGGTACTGTTCGAGTCTCTGGTGGCCCAATGAGTAGGAGGAGGACGTAGTAATAAAAAAACTTACGACTTTATTTCTCACATAAATGTTATCAATAACGTAATCTATTTAGCTTATGATATTATTTTCTTCCTTGTCATCCTAAAAAACCTCATCGAGCGTGACACCAGGGCATTGTGCTATCCACTCCGCCACCTGGACACTCTAGGAGGTTGAGGCTCCATCACATAATTTAAAAAAAAACAATAACGATGTAAATTTCGAAGTTTTATGATATGAAAATATCATCGTCATCATCATTATATTCTTATTGAGAAATTGTTATACAAAAATAGTACGTTATTTTAATAGCAAACTTAATAATTTTGCACTTAGAAATCAAAAAAAGGAGATAAAAGAAAAATATGAGATATTGTTTTATTAAACTATATATATTTATTATAGAAATACACATATATATGCATATACAGTACTATGTATTCGTATGAGTTGTGAGGTTGCTACTGTGAAATCGATTCCTAAACGTGCGCTGGATATCTGGCGAAGGACATGTTGACAGGACTATTTCCGTTCTAAAGGTTCTGTAATTGGCAATGTCCTGAAAGCCGACGTGGACATTATTCTGTTGTTAGCGCTTGAGAAGCGGTTGAGCTCGAGCGATTCCGAAACACGTGGCCGTGTTTGGAAGGTGTAAATCGTTTCGGATGAACAACAGCTGAGTGCTTCAATCGAGTACTTAATAAATTTAGATATAAATATGTTGTTAATTTTAAGGTGGGTAATTGTAAGTCTGCCTCTATTCAACTCCTTAATGTCCTACATATATGTTATTGAATATAGCATCTAAATTATAAACTCTCATCCAGCTCAGCCGTACCACCAAGTGTAAAATAAACATGTGTCGGGGTTCCCCTGTTACAAGCTGCCCCGACAGACGTTCTGTCATAAATTTAATTTGTTGTCATTACCATGATAATGAATGATCATTGCCATGAATTTTGATTATTATATTTTGTAAATCAATTAATCTACCATATTTCGTTAAATATGCGCGTGAAGCCGGCATGAACTGCTAGTAGAGATATTATAGATAGAAAAAAAAGTCAGCATTAAACGTGGCCGTCTTGGTCAAAAAAGACAGCAATTTTTTTCATTCATTTCTCTGCTCGTATGCGCAAGAGCAGATTAGATAGACATAGGTAGTACTGCTTTCACATCTTCCATCTCTTTTCTCTGAGACGGCCAGACGCTGTAAAGTTATCTCAATGACTAAATACCGCTAGGACTTTTCTTACGGATACTATACAACGGAGATATTTTTTTTTTTTTACTTAAGTTATATTATATGTATCTAATATTTTTATTAATATAAATACTTAGATATAGGACATAGAGACACATTCATTACCTGGACGGAACTCGAACCCACGACCTCTGGCGTACATGCACGGCTTATCTAGGCTATGTTACCACTTTACCGGGCCTTCTGAGTTGATTGTCGGTGCGTCACGCTGAAAGACAACCTTTATATTTATAGGGTACAATAGGTCCATCGCTGATCGCCAGCTAGGAGCTACAAACAGTTTTGTATTTGTGTAAGGGTAGACTACTTCCCTAGTCCTCTCAATGGGCCACCGGAAAAAGGCGAAATACGACCGCATAGCGGTCACTATGCAGTCGAGTTTCACCTATTTCCCGATAGTATGTGAGCTTACAAACGGCAATGAGTTCGTGTCGGCCCTATTCGGCTACACTTTAAAGCAATAATAGAGGCGCACATATATGTTTAGGCAAGTCATTGAAGCTTGTAATACTTAATAAATGAGAGCGTCACGTTACTTTAAAGGGTTTCGAGGGCTGGGACAGTGAACGAATGACTCCGGAGTGGGGCTCTGACTCTGATGTCGAGGGTAGCTCGCGAGTGGTTTTAAAATGGTTTCGAGGGCTGGGACAGTGAACGTATGAATCCGGACGGACGCTCTGACTCTGATGTCGAGCGTAGCTCGTGAGCGGTATTAAAATGGTTTCGAATAAACGAATGACTCTGGAGAGGATCATGATTGGGGGGTCCGTACCCTCTCTCAACCGTTACTTGTATAATTCAACAAATCTGCATCGACCCAAAATTTTCATCTTATAAAATCAAAAGAAGAAGTTGTATTTAGAAACTAAAGTGTCAAAGGCAAAGCAAAATATGCCAGTTGCCAATTGCTATATTATAGTAATTTCTTTAACCTGAATTAAACATAATAATTCCGGGAAGTTTTTTGAAATTCGATGTTTTATATTGTTCAATATCATAAAAAATATAATATTACAGATATGTTGAACATGTATAGAATTATAAAACCTATGCAATTTGTACAAAATAGACCATTTAAAAAATTTGGACACAAAAGGGAGCCAGAAGCAATTGTTACAGTAGTGTGGCAGGGATTTTTAACGTTCACATTTATAGGCCTTGGAATTGAATGGAAGAGGTATGTTAAAGTTGTTTTTAAATTTGTGTGCTCCATATTATCATTAATTTTGTTAAGTAAAGAACTTGTAATTAAAAATCATCATGAATCGATTTTGGAATATAATAGATAGTGTAAGTTTGCTTGGGTCTCTCCTAATCAAAATTTACGTGGTCGTACTCATTTTCGTATTTGCACTGTTTTGCCAGCTTAATTACAGCATCGTTGCATCTGGGGCAATTGTGCTCTTTTATTAATTGCGCTATTTTCTTGCCGTTGGTGGCTATGCCACTGCCTCTTAAACTAGTTAGTAAGAGGTACTGTCATGTTGTAAGTAAGAGGTTTGCTGCTTAACATCTGAATTGAGCCCGCTTGTGCCTGCTCAATTCAGCCGGGGCACCTCTCGCTTACATAACTCCACCATGAAATGACAGCTTTACTGTCACGGTTTGTGAGTAGCCGGTGGCTCAACAGAAGGGAAACGAACATGAGGCAAATTCATCTCAATGACAACAATAATGAGGATAGGATAAGGGGCAAACAAGAAAATGATAGGTTACCACCGCTGCCCATAGACATCCACATGTTTTAGATCATGATATTATCTTAGTAACAATTATCCTGCAACTGTTAGTTACATAGCAGAGTTCCAGCCAAATAGTGGACTTGCTGGCAAATGTTGAAGATTCCAGTCCACTGCAAAGTTATGGTCTTTATGGTCCGGTTGTAGCAAATTTCTCCTTGCTTCAAAGTTAAATTGTTGATATGTATTTTTTTGCAGAATATATAAATTCATTTTTGGTGAGGAAAGTAAAAAAGATAGCCTTCTATCTGACACAGAATGAAATAAAAACCAATTGAAATTGTGCATATTGTGAGTAAAGTGTTGAGTTGGTTAATATTACTGTAGATATTTTAAAGAATAATATATTTTTTTCTATAGTTTTAAGCATTTTGTTTTTATACTTTTACATGCATTTGAATCAATTCATGGGAAAATTATAAATATATAGAATGGAGTGACATATTTTTTCTATCTGAAATTTGGATTTGTACCTGCCTGTTGTATTCCCATGTTTCCTCCAAGTCCTGAACTGCTTGAGGTTCTTTAATGTATGTGGTATTGCTAGATTAGTTTTGATGACACTAGTGTCACCATACATTGAAAAAATAATTAAAATAAAATGGCAGATTTTGGACTCAAGAGATGGTCCAAAATTGTATGGTTCATGATACTGCATCCTCCTATGCAACGGTATTGGGCCGGCACGACCAGAGAGGTACCTCAAGCTCACTTAAAACCTCCGTAAAGTGACACGCTTAGTAGCCGGTGTCCCGTAATTATGCTGATGTTCATCGGGCGTCGGTAGTCGTTAAAAGGATTACTCATTTGTCGCCCTATACTATTAAAAATATCAATGATGAATTAATGGAAATAGATTATATAATATGGTAGTTTTGATTATTAAATCTTGTTGTGTCCATGAGTTCTTCTTAATTATATATAATTTAATATAGCACAAATAAGTAACACTACCAAACACATAAGGAAACAAACAACAGTTTTCTGGACACACCGATTAGTGGTTGAAAGTAAATATGAAATTCATTCCAAGAGGTGGCATTTAATAACCGTAATTTTTATTCAATTTCTTCTATAGTCTGTTTGATTATTATTTAGCACGTAAAAAATAAGACTTCATTAATACCTACTCGAAACTCTGATATCTCCGTTATCCAGGAACACCTTCATGACCGCCATACGTTTCTTGTTCTTAAATACCTCTTATGCGCCAAATTTATAAAAGAATGGAGCTTAGCTTTGTACAAAACTACTTTATGAGGAAAAAATGAATTGTAATAAATATTCTATTTATCAAACTACCCTAACATTTAAGTAGTTCGTTTTTATATCATATAAAATTATGGGCATTGACTCCAAGAAGTATGACAGTTGACGAATTTCGTACGAAACCTTCAAAATAAGTTCGTAAATTAACTATCATCGCGTCGTATTATATCAATTTGTGCAAACAAATTTTTAACGTGATTACTTGTTGAAAATCAATAACGCTAGCTGCATGCACTAATAAGTCATAGTAACGGTAATGGTCCGAATGGGCGGAGCCTGCGAGCGCGGACAGCCTACACAGTCGTCTCTTTCACTCCATCGGGTGATGCGTTCTCAGATTAATTAGAGATCCATTATCACGTTGATAAAGTTTTTATTTAAAGCTTTTCTAGTATTCTTTATTTCCACTTTTTGGACTTTTGACATAAGAAATAATTCCACGAGCGCGGTATGATAAAAATAAGCAAAGTCAAATCGAGTGTAACAACAGCGTAACGCTTTACGCCTACGTCACTTACGTGATACATCTCTTGCCCACCGGTGGTGTAACGCTTTACTCTATTTCACAGGACGCTATTCTATCATATCAGCGTTATTTCTTATTATACACTCCAAAAATTAAAATAGAACAAAACTTCAAAAGAAAATTGTAAGTTTAAACAAAACTTGTTTAGTAATTCATGGAGTATGGTAAAGCTTAAGTTACAAACTTATTTTGTAATTCATTTCATACATAAATTTGTCAACTTGGGGAACTGAGGGTTCCAGCCCTCCAATGTCTACGGAGAGGCTATAGGAGGAACTATCGGAGAGGTTGCGGGAGTGTACTAACACAGGGCGACCAATGATCTCCGGCCTGCATGAGCACTGCCCTGGGGGCAATGGGTCGGATTGTTCGACGCCCAAACAAAAGCGAGCTGAAAGAGTGGCGTGCGGAGTTCCGCGCGTGGTCACTTATTGAAGCTGCCCCATCGCCGCTCTCCGTCGATTGGGCAACAGGTGGCGAAAGTCTGCTGAAGCCTCCAGGAATCATTACCCAGGCAGTCCGACAGAACTATCTCCGCAAGAGCCCTGCGAGCCCTGAGATGGTACCCGAGGGAGTATCCACACGTAAAGAAATGGTAGGTAATGTTGCTATAGAAAGTGAAACATTGATATAAGATAAAATATTTATTTAAGCTCACATTATTATAATCTTATGCATAACTGTTTGCGGTTACGATAATAAAATTAAATAAATAAAGAATAAACATTTTTGATAGTTGGTTCATAAAAGCATTATACATTACATAGTGCTATTTGCACGATATCGTCAAAAGGGAATTACATCTAGGTAAGCATTCGTAGGGTTTTCATTTTACTAGAACTTGTAAGCATAAAATGTAAACAATCTATCCTGTCGGTTGGTGCACCAATACATTAGAAATCCTTCAATTTGCAGTTTTATTATTAAAGTAACTGTTAATGTTAGTGACAGTTAAAACATTCCGAAAGCTGTATACAAAGCCTTAAGTGAAATTAGAAGTGTATCACATCATTGCGAGTAAATTGTAGTAAAAAGCACCAAAGTGTTGTTATAGTCTATGTAAACAAAACGTGGTTACCAGTGCATTTATTATTTACATCTAGACATTTGTTGGTTTCAGTCATTAACGACTACAAAACATTTTGTAAAAACCAGACTGCATACAAATAATTATTATCCTCGACAAAAGGTTGACTAGTTTTAAATAGATTTAAAATCAATTTTCTTAAAAATAATTCGTAGCGTTTGTTAATTTTGTTTCGTATATTGATGAATAAGATTATATACAATTAAAAAGAAACATAATATGGCCGCATGATAATGCATTGGCATGTTAATAAGAGCTTCTTTTACTCCTTTTTTATTTGCATTGACACTGTTTGAATATGAATTTCTACCACAGAATATTTCTTCAACAACGCATTGTTTAGAATCGTTTACATTATGGTAACTATTAACAGATTTGTCTGTACTTAATTCTAAACTGTTTATATTGTCCTTCAACGGTTCATAAATAACTTCGTGATCATCCACTTTTTTGGTATCACATTCTGTGTATATAGTTTTGTTTTCGGAACATATGTTTATATTGTCTTGTAAATAACTGTCAATCTTCGACAGCTGTTCCTGTACGTTAGTATCAATTAGAGGACTACGACTCCTTCTCAACAACTCAACTCCCCCACTTACAGTATGTTGGTTTATTTTTTGAAAGTCTTCAGTACATGGAATCATTAGATTATCTTGATGATTTTTACCTAATGTACTGCAACTTCGTGTTATGTTTTCTTGGATTGTTAAGAATTCGGTACTTTCAACTTTGTGTCTCAAATCTTGTGTATCTACACTGTCTTGAAGTATAACATTCAATAATGGACTGTGAGTCCGTGTAGAATCTATTGTCCCATTTTCCTGTACGTTTAATAAATTGTCTCTACACAACGAATTAACAATTTTGTAACTTTTCAAATCTTCGTAGTTATCTTTGATAAACTTTACAGGAGTAAATGCTTCGCGGTGCACAGAAGGACATGCCTTTGCATCTAAATCTAAATCGAAAGGAACAGGAGTAAATTTAACTTTAATAACGTCTTCATATTGTATTGTCTCTGTTTTAGCTATGTCCTTCACATAGCCAACGTTTCCTTGTGTTCCGTGATAATCGAACACAGACGGCGTCTCTGTAACATCATGGCGAGCCGAGCTATGTAGTCTATCTACAGTAACTTTACTCAATATTTTGCCATCTGCGCTTTTTATATCAGAAAGCATCTCTCCATCAAAGTGGAGAGGAGTTTCTAATTTTCTTGTTCTTTGTGGAGAAGGTGAGTCGTTTTCGGGCTTCGTAGTTGGAATAACAGGAATGGGCCGAAATATTTTAGTGGTGTAAACAGTGTCAGTATTATAATAACATTGTTCGGGAGACTTAGCGGGCGTGAGCTTTACAGAAAGGTCTACCTCCTTTTGCAAAGAAGCTCTGTCCTTCGAGGTTCTTTTTGCATACCTGAAAGAGAGCACGGAACATTATTTTAAAACTACCATTTAAAAATATACCGACCTAAAACAATAAAAAATAGATACTTGTAACTAAAAACATATTTTTTGTAACTTGAATGTTACCAATATACAAAAAATAACAAACCAGGCTTTAATCCTTAGTAAATAATCGAAGGAAGGGCTGTATTCTTTATACTTTCATACTTAATAGGCAAGCATAAAGTTCATTTGAAATAGCATTCTAAATATAATACATAAAATAGCCAAAACAATGAATATCATAAAATACGTATAAATAAAACATATGGGACGAATAAAAAACAAGCATGATATATAACTTATTAATCTACATCTACTACTACAGGGATCCGCCCCAGTTTTTGGGGGGTCGGTCAGTATTTACAAATCAGTGGGAACAGTTAATAATTATAAAATAGTAAACACACACATTAGTTGATTTACAGGAAAATGATCACAATTTGGCAACGTATGACGAGCTTTGTGTTGGATATTGATTTTGAAAAATATTAAGACTTAGATGACTCTCGTGAAAATATTTCGCCTGGGAATAGTATTTTCAGAGTCAAAAGACAACTTAAATGAACTCCTAATATTATTAAGAGCAAGATTAAAATTGACAAGAAGTGACAATTGAATGAGTGCTTGAAGAGTGGCGTTCTGCACTTTATATTCCAAGTGTAAGAAAGACGAACTGTGCGATAGTGTTGGTAATTGTAATTCAACAATGCATTTCAAAGTTTAAACATTCCAAACAAACCTCATTCTTTTTCGGTCTGTTTAGTAATATGTGATTGAAAGAAAAAATCGACCTTCAACAAGTCTTGATCAATTTAGTATTTTATGATACTAGCCATGCGAACATGGTATCTTATGTACTTATATAGTGACAAGTGAAAATTAAGGGAAAGTTTTGACCATTTTATGTCTTCGCAATACTTGATTGAAACAATTTGTTTGTAATGTATTTGGTAGGGCTCGCATCATACGCACCGTGCAGTTGAAGCACTGACTGTGGTAGTTATTGTTGAGCGCCTCGACCCACCTGTCGCCCGCCTCCACAGGGAAGCCACAAGCGAAACATTTGGTTGTGAATAGCTCGTTCCAATCTAAAAATGATTTATGCAAATTTTTTGTTATAATTAACAAACTAAAAGAGAATTTACAACATCGCAATGTACATTATAGTAATCGTACCAATAATTCTCCTAAATACTTGAGGAAGATTTAACACAACAAAACATTTTTTATTTTTAACATTAATAGCACATTTTATTTACTTAAATTTACAATGCCAACTGGACACCAATAAATGATTTTGTAACTTTTCAAATCTTGCAATCAAAATTACTTCTCTTCTCGTCTCTTAAGACGTCAACAAAATAATATATAACGTAGATGTGATAGTTAGAGAGCTTGCAGGAAATGTTGCACAGCCTAAATGAATCCTCCCGGCGTATTGGTGTTAGGGGGCACTTGGACAAGACAAAGTTCAAGTTCAACGAACACGTTCTTCCCAGGCCGGTCAACGTCGGTGGTGCTATTCTCGAAGTTGTAGACGAATATGTCTATCTTGGGCAACTATTGCAATTAGGTACACATAACTTCGAGAAGGAAGCCGATAGAAGGATTCAGTTGGGTTAGGCAGCATTCCGGAAGCTTCTTTTCTCACTTTTTCATTCTCACGTCGCCTATACCGCAGAGCTTGAAGACAAAAATCTTCAACCAATGCGTCCTCACTGTAATTACCTACGGGGCCAAAACATGGCCTCCTAATTGAGGACCGGTCCGCAAGTTTGCGGTAGCTCAGCCGGCTATTGAACGTGCTATGTTGGATGTTTCTTTGTCCGATAGAATTCGTAACGAAGTCACGAGGCAGAGAAGAGCAAGTATGAGATATCACGCGAAGAATAAGCTCGCTGAAGTGGCAATGGGCTGGTCACACACTCTGGAGATCTGATGGCAGGTGGGCCACTACGGTTCTGAAGTGGATGCCGCGTTTAGGAAAACGAAGTGTTGGTCGACCGTTAGCCAGGTGGGTAGACGATCTCCGTGCAGTAGCCGGTCCGGGATGGATGTAGTAGTAGCAGGAGTTCGGTCGTCTTGGCGTTCATTGAGAGAGGCCTATGTCCAGCAGTGGACTGGTATGGGCTGAAATGAATATAAACTACACTAGGTCATTAGGTGTAGTCAATATGATACTCACCAGCCTCACAATATGGCAAACCATCTTCTAAGAAGAAAGTATTATTTCCAAATACTTTTCCGCAGTAGACACAGATAAAGCATTCTGGATGGAAGTGTTTGCCTATAGCGTTTAGGCAATCCTGGAATAAAAAGTATAGCATAGCAGTATTTGATTAAAATAAATTTATTATTCTATTGTTTGAAAATCTTACCCCTTTAATTTTTGCATGACACTTGTCACAGGCTGGAGCAATATATTGTTCGAAACAATATTCACAGTATAGTTGACCATTCTCTTCAACAAAGCCGATGTCTTGCAGTTGACGTCTACAAGTGGCGTTTACGCAGATGAAGTGTTCAGGACACCAAATACGACCCAACGCTGTTATGAAAGGACCCCTATAAAATAAAGTGAGACCTTTCTTAATCAAAATATCATTTAAGAAAAATATATTCAAAAAATATTTTAAGAACATTATCGTCATCACTCAAATTATTAAAAAGTCAATACAAAATGCCATTAAATCATGCAAGATGCAATATGTTTACAATTTCTGTATTAAATATTTAAGTAGTTGTGTCTCGTTACTTAGTTGTTACCTTGATATAGCCTTGTCGCATTTATTACATACTGGGTAGTGGCCATCCGTAACATCCAACGAAGTCATCGTACTCAAGGGACGTGATATTATGCGCGAATCTCTCCTGCCATCGTTATTTCTTATATTTTTCTTCTCTCGACGTTTAACAACTACCTCTTCGTCATTAACATCCTGTGAGTTGAGATTCGAAGCATTTTTGTTGTCATTTCGCTTGGCTGTAACATCGACTTCACTTTCAAGGTTATTTGTAATGTTTGATTTCACTGGCTTATAAGAGTACAATGTGTTGTCATGTAAATTATTAGGTAAACTGCTTGGTTGTTCCTCTTTATTTTTTAACCCTTTTCTTGCATTACTGTTATCAGATACACCATTATTTCTCCCACCATTATTTAGTCCGTTTTCTTTAGTTGGCAGAGAGTCCAAAGAATCATCACTACTTGTAAATATTTTTCTTCTACAGAAGTTATTACCGCTACCATTGTCAGTATTGGATTCAGATTTAAGGACATTCTTAGGTAAACTGTCGTTTAAAAATGGAGAATTTTCGAATAGTTTATTTTTTCTTAGGCTATGTGTGTATGTATTTTCTGACCTTCCTTTACTGGGCTCGTCATTACTTGATACATGATGTTCTTGAGATCCGTTGACATTAGTTTTTGCCGTAAAATCAGTGTTTTGAGATAAAATGTTATTGAGCAAATTTATATTTGGAGTACTCGACCCTTGAAATGTCGGTATGGGTGTAGTAGGTAGTGGCGGGGGTATAGGTGTCACTGATGAAATATTGTTTAAAGATTGATTTGTAGAAATCGGGCTATATGTTGATCCAAGAGAAGTATTACTTTTTTCATAAGATTTGTTTCTTGAGCGGTTGAGTGTGTTTTCTTTAGAATTTTCATTAGACATTAGTGTATCTGAGTTAAGGGGATGCTTTGTGACTACTGTGTCCTGTATTTTATCGGCCATAGATTGAATATGATCAGCTGGTTTGATCTTTCTCTGGATTCCAATTTCGTATCCATTCAATGCCATTTTAGCCATTTTTCTTATAAGTCGTTCCTCTGCTGGGCTTTTGAATTCGGTTCTTTGTGGGCTGCTGTTATTCTGTTCATTAGCTGTTAGAAAACAAAACAACAACATAAACAAACTAGTTAATGATTTAATAGAAGCAGTTAACCATTTTAGTAAGGAACGATTTTTTGCTTAATTAAAAAAGCCTATTAAAATATTTTCAATCACTACCTGCATAGTCATGCATCACACAACACGAAAATCACCCTAAACGATAGATCACCTAATATTCCCATTGCAGGATCCGCAAAGTGGTACGCGAGAGCCGGGCAGGGCAGCTTTGTTTAAAATTCCCCTTCCACGTCTAGGAGCCGTAGATACACCAAAGTTTTTGCCGCGTGGAGTAACTCCTACACTGGAACCTGTCGACGGGCTAGGATCACACACTGGACCTTGGTTAGCACCAGATATCAAGGGGTTTGGTTGATACATTTCAGACTGTATAATAGAACTGGCAACACTTTTATTAGTAGTATTAGAACATACATTCTGTTGAGGGAATGCCATACTACTAATTGATTGTGCAGGGTAAACTTCCTTAATATTAATATATGATGGTTGAATGTTAGATTCGATTTGTTGATATGAGCTAGAAGGTTGTGAGCCACCCTTTCTAATTTCAATCACTTTCGCTGTCTGAGTCCGTTCGAATTCCTCGAACGTTTTTTGGCTCCTTTGAACTGTGGTATTTCCATATTCAGAAACATTTTGGGATTCCATTTGCCTTTGTGCGTAATTTTGTCTATACATCGAGTCTTCTTTAACACTCATATCTTTTTGTTTATATTTCTCGGACTGGTAACCAACATGAGATTTTCTTTCTTCCTTTACTACTGACGGTTGCCCTTGAGATAGATATATGGAATTTGATAAATTAGCATTGGTCAAATCACTCGTTGCTGCAAGCTGCATTTCGTTGGTGATATTATTAGTTGTATCCCTAATACGAGGTGCTTGCGCTTTTAATCCAGATGGCCCAGGTGCTGGCGAATGAGTCCTCGGTTTCGGCGTAGGTGATCGGCTTCCTTCGTCGCTTGATGGTTTATAAGTGTAAGTTTCAGGAGCCAAATGTTCGACTGTCACCAAATTCATTTGATAATGTGGTATTATAGGCGCGGGTTTGTTAATAAAACTTGGAGTTGTTGGTCGACTTCGAACTGGAGAAATTCGTAAGATTGACTCATCAGTTACTGGTTGGAATGTCATAGTGATAGGTGTGTCTTTATTTTTATGTGGAGGATTAGGCATAAACTCTACAGAAGTTCTAATTTGTGGTACTTTAGGATATTGTATTGGTGGCACAAAAGTATGCGTTTCTTTTGTCTTTGTTTCTTGGGATTTCTCTCTATGCTTACCGGGAGGATCAGTGATTGGTGTGACTGGTCTTTGTGGTACAGCTGGTGAATTAAACATTTCTGGAGTTACACCTCTTTGTGATGGTAATAGTTCAATGTTTTGTTGATATGGTGGAATATTATCAGGTCTATGTAATCCTGATTTGGATCTAATGGCAGAGGATGTAAATGTTTCCTTCTTATCTAATTGTTCAAAGAAATTTTGTGCAGATTTAACTGAAGAAAAACCATGTGTGCTTAAACCAGTCATTGAAAAGTTCGACTGCTCGACTACTTTTGACTGCGACTGCATGGCT
Organism: Eumaeus atala; assembly: GCA_017140195.1. NCBI lineage: Eukaryota > Metazoa > Arthropoda > Insecta > Lepidoptera > Lycaenidae > Eumaeus > Eumaeus atala. The sequence continues at coordinate 435,930 of JAFELO010001583.1, forward strand.
TGAAATTTCCCGTAAGAATATTGTTGGGATTGTTGGTAACTAGAACTGGATTGTTCTTTGCTTGTTGATTTTAAGTTGTTATGCATTAAAAGTAGGTCTGTTTGTGGTAATTCTTGTTTGGCGACAGGTTTAAATGCTGATGTTTCTGAGCATGTTTGAAATGTATTAATATTTTCCACAGCTTGTTGGGAATAGTTTTTCTTATATTGATCGACATACGCTTGAACAGTTTGCTTTGCTACTGGGCGTATAATATCAGTTTCAAGTTTTGTACTACTTATTTCTGGTAGGTTAGACTTTGAAGACTCGTTTAGACCAAACACAAAAGGACTAAACGGACGATCAGGCGCAATAGTGAGTGCATCTTTCAATGACCCTCTTTCTACATTAAAACTTTTTACAGGTGTAAACGGTCTATTAGGAACAGTTGTAAGTGCATCCACCAACTCAGATCCTTCAGTGTACGGAACTTTAGGTTCAATGTTGATTTTAAAATCTGAAGGAATATATGGCGTAGTTTCAGGAGGTAAATCTATCAAATCAATTTTTTCAGGTGGATTATATGTTTTGATTGGAGGAATTGGTGTTATGGGGCGTTTGGGTTGCTCAAATGTTAATTTTGGTAATATTACTATTTCTTTATTTTCATTTGCATTTTCTTTTTTCTCTGTGTCTGAGTTATTTGGAACATTCTCAGGTTTATGTGGTACATAAGATATATCGATGGCAGGTGAAGGATGAGGTAATGGAGAATATGGTCTATCAGGTGCTGTTGTTAAAGCGTCTATGAATGAAGATGCTGTATTAGAACTTGATTTTAAATCTTGTCTCATATCGGTACTTGCAGTAGCTTTAAGAATTTCCTCACTTTTATCAGGGCCTGGGTTGATTACGTTAGTATTGTGTGCATCCACATTTTGTTTGTAATTTACTTCATCTTTCTCTTCATCCTTCTGTTTCATTGTAGTATTCCCGTCGCTGTGTTGAGAGGAATATATATTTTCGGTGTTTTGGCTTTGAGTTTCCGTCTTAACCTGGGATTCTTGAAGTTCTGCAGTTTTCTCAACTTGACTGGTATCACGAGATGTTTGTGCGTCAGATTTGGTGATATTTATGGTAGCCTCGCTTGAATTGTTTACATGTTCCGGATTGAGGTTTGACTGGTAAACAGCGACGCTTTGGCTTTCTGATGAGGCTTCTTGCGAGAAACTTTGTACAGTGCAACTCGACGTCTCTTGGACCTTTTCACATTGTTTGTTTTCCACGATAGATTCTGATTTAGATGCTGTAGCAACTGCTTTCGACATACTTGCAGACGAAAACGAAACAGTTGAAGAATATTCGGAAGAATTTTGAGATGTAGAAGAGATTTGTGCTACGGATTTTAGCTGCTGGTTAACTGTCTGAATTGCGGAATTATTGCTCGTTTGTAATAACAAGGTTTCAGTAGGTATTGTCATTGATGAGCCAGTAGTACGCACGTGTTTTGCGGTATTTGATATATTCTCTTGAGAAGAAAGCTCATCTTCGGGAGGATTTGGAGGGGGCCACACAATACTTTTAACGTTATGGCCTATTAGTGTGTTAGTTAAAAAGGGTTGAGAGTTGGAAGAGAAAACAATGAAGTAAAATTAGTAAGTTGTAAAGACTTATTTAAATTCTAGAAAAGCAAAATTATTAATCTGGTAGTTTACTTAATTTTTTAAGAATTATGTAAAAAAAAACGTAATTTTATAGACAGTGCTAAAAAAACGCGGCAAGTATTTGGCTGCCATTCATTGACTTATGAAATAATAACAGAGGGCGCCACTACAGATAGCTATTTATAAAGCTAAGCTACAAAATTTGTAAATGGTTTTATATGTTTACCATTTATATTCATATTACCTTTCAAAAATGGTACTGGGGTTTCTGTCAAAAATAAATATTTGAAATTATACAAAAATGTAATACTTTAAAAATATTATTTTTAGTTTTGATTTTTTCACACATTTCAAACCTATGATAATAACAAGTAGTAAGTAGTACACTAATATAAAATATAAACAAATATATAATGTTAAAATTAAATTACCATAAACAAAGCGTATACCTTGTCAATTAATAAATCATTTACCTAAACGATTTAAGCCATGTAATATATACAAGTAAGTATTAGATATATCAGTATCTACACGCTAGCTATAAAATTAGGATTAACTCATTTTTATTTATTACAAGTCTGACTCGCGAAAGCGTTATTGAGTTATAATTGAAAAATAATTGTGGCTTTCATTTTAGGCAATTATAAAAAACATTGATGCATGACTAGAAAAATATCCTCGAAGTTACTTACGTCAACAAAACTATTTGTCCTTAAGATTTTAAAAACGCTTATATTTGATAAAAGATGTGACCCGAGGTGGAAACTTCTATTATTCAGTTTCCTAGCTAGAAGCTTAAACTTGCAATTTAAATGTATAAAACGTAATAAGTCCTATTATTTAATCCTATTTTCTTATTTCATTTCATGGACGTGTATAGAGACACTGTCTCTTTCTCGAGCTGTAGAAATAAGTGTTAATTATAAAGCGAAAGTCACTCTCTTACTTGGTGCGAAAGGCATCGAGGCGGGCGCGCTAGGCGCGTTGACAGGGCGCGCGGGCGACACGGGCCCAGAGCGCGGCGACAGCGACGGCGAGTACGCCGAGCCGATAGATGAGCCAAAGGGCTTCGGCCCCGACAGGTTGCTTGATGGCTGAAATGTAAAGGTGCTTCATTAAAATTGATTCGAAATAAGTCGGTACCGCAAAGAACTGGTTGTCTGTAAGTTGGTTTACATTATAAAGGTTATACAGTTGATGTGTAAACGCATCGCTTGTATGGGGAAAAAGTGACGTCTTTTTATGCTCTCTCGCTCTCCGGCTCCGCCCCTTCGGATCATTACTATGATGTTATATTTTTTCGTGCATACAGCTAGCTTTATCGAATATTTTACAACACGTTACATTGTCAATAATATTTATTCGGAACGATTTGATGCATCGTTTTTATTGCACGTAATTCTGGTTCCAATTCTTTTGCCAACTGATATTTTAAGATAATAAATAAAAGGTCCTTAGGTTCTTTCTCCAGAGGGACATACTACTGTTAGCGATGTTATTGCATTTACCATTATATCATCAGACTGGATAAATTTCATCAGGTTACTGCACTGTTAGTTAAGTATAAGAACGATTGAATGTGTTGCAGTTAAACTAATAATGCTAACGTCAGTGTATTCTTAACGCAAACTGGGTATAAATAGTAATAATTCACTGTTAGTTTTTAAAGAACATTTGCAAGTCGTTTCTTTTTCGACAACTAGTTTCTTCAGATCTCTACTTCTCAGTGCTTTATTATTTGCCTACTATTCTGCTGTACCAAATAATGAAGAAAGTTTAGGAAGAACGTCGCTTTTGTTATGTTCTTCACAGCATTTATGATTAGAATATTAACATTCTTAATTAGGTTATCACTAACATTCCTAATGGATAGGTGTATGCAGTTACACACCAAAAGTATTCGATTTTAAACTTACGCTGAATAGTGACGTGGATCCGTTCGTGTAATTGTTGGTAGCGAGTGGCGGCAGGGGCGTAGAGTATGTATTACTGGGAATACGAGCACCGCTGAAAAGATTCAATGAATCAATGTCAAATTTAAAGTAATAAAAAAGGACTGCGTGTGTCAACTGTGACATGCGGCTGGAGTTTACTACTCACTAACACGACTTTGCAGTGCGCAGACTACGCGCTGCGTTGGTAGTTACAGCAACAACACTTGCATTACAACATTAGTTGGTAATAAACTTGAAAATGTATTACTGTGTATTTCATACCGCGCGCATTTAATAATTTCTTAAGGAATAAATTACAATATGTTTGTCTTATAAGCAATTATTTACAAATACACAAGATACACTATTTCATACTGAACTACCATTATAAAGAATCCGTTATTGTACATAAACACATTTGCAAAGTCAACCCTACGGGCATGATTTTATGTTTGCTTTTCCAAGTGTTTAATTTGACATGTCCACGTCTTTTATTTTTGTAAATCAACACATATAAAGGCTAAATATTTGAAATTATACATTATTATTATTTATAATTATACATACATTTTTGAAAGTATTCATTAATGAAATCAAAGTATCAATTACGTTAATAGAATGAAAGCAATGATTAACTGTTAACAGTATGCGATTTATTGACCCTATTATTTGCGTCTTTCCTTTGATCTCCAAATTAGCTCATCCTTGTCTACACTCCGATAAAACTGATCTTTACTTATGGAATACCTTTGCTATGTCTAGTGATGTCCCTTGGTAAAAATAGTTGCTATGGCATACATTTATAATTAGTATTAAAATACTAGAAAATAGTTAAGCACCATCGGTATAAATCGAACTTTGAATCATTGGTTAGGATAAAATCAGCCTTTCTTTTCAAATAAGAAAGATCACAGATAAAAGATAGTACATGACTAATAAGTCTTTATGAAATTGTACCATAAAAAGAAAAGATTTCTGTCGAATCCACGCATAAAAAATTAAAATATTAGTAACAAGTTGAACCAGCCGAAGTCATTTAGGAACAATATTATAAGAGTCCAAAAATAATGTATAGGGATTTCCGTCATGATTTCACTAAGTATATACTTTATTAAGTAGCACTTAGTTTTAATCGTGCGATATTAGTAATATCAGGGCAGCTAACGAATTCGTTAGCGCTAACCGCGATCAGTAAGTACTTAAATATAGGAAAGTAAAACGGTGTTTTTATAATCAAATTAAATCATTATAAGAGGAAGCTAAATGACTACGACGTTTCGTTTTGCTTAGTAAAGATTATATAATAAGAATATTTACGGTGGCACGGTGACTGGATCCAAGTTAGGGGCTGGCGGGTTCTGGCGCGCCACAAGCTTAGCGTGTATGTCGCAGTACAGCTTGCCGTTTATGTTGTAGTAGCCCTGATTCTTAAGAGATGTGCCACACGTCGAACATTTGAAGCATTCCACGTGTAAATTCTTATCCTTGATACGTACGAAAACGCCACTGCACAGAAGTAAATTATGTGTTAGGTGGCATTCTCAAACATTGTAATAAAATTAAAAATCAAAAGTGACTGGAAAGTATACTTTTTAACCACATAATAAAATTAGAACTCCATTCAAAGTTTACTTCCCAGTGTCGTAAATCGGGTGAAATAAATATATATATAAATTCTCTACACTACGACGGTATTGATGATATAGTATTCTACGAACATACATGCTCATTGCTTACCGTGTTTCTATATTATAGTGCAGTGAACTGATGGCATGCCAGTGTGAATTAGTAATGTACCTACGTTATTACATAGCTATTGGTAATTCGCCAATTTGGTTGTAAGTACATCGTCGCCTTACAAAGAATAAAACATTAAAAGTATATAACGCAAAACAGTTATATCATGATGCCGTGTTTTCTCATGCAATATACGGCAGTCGCGATAATTCTAATTTGGAATATTTACAAAATAGCCGCACATACAACATAACTAACTAAAACATTCGGACACGGTCGCAAACTCGTCAGGCGCGCCTCTTACACGATGTAGCGGTAACACTCGGAGCAGTGTGGCGTGTCGTTGAGGACGGGCAGTGTGGCCGCGTCGGGCTGCGCTAGTGCGGGCGCGCCGAGGGCGATGCGTCCGTCGGGGAGCACTTGGTGGCAGCCGACGGGTATGCTCGGGCGGTGTGGTTGCTCGGGCGCCAATCGCTCGGGCACGGGTGTCTGTGTGCCGGTGCTAGCGCGAGACGGCGCGCGAGGCTGCGCTGCCTCAACTCGCGGCGTGCGCGAGCGCGAACGAAGCAGGCTGCTCGGCGTGCCGGCGCGCGCCACGCTCGCTCGCGAGTAAAACGTCATCGCCTCTGTTGTAATATCCTAACTCTTTACCCCACTGATTTTATTATATTGCTGATCCACCTCGTTTCGTGGACATACAAGCATAACGTCTAAGAACTTTCTATTTGCGATTTATGCCCACTAGTTGAAGTTACTATTATAACTTGTTATAAAATTACCTTACCGTATGTGTTTAAGAACAGAACATAATAAAAAAATGTTGACTTGTGGCAATCCAATTTATGTAAAAACATCGACTAAATATAGGAATACTCGTTAAACGAACTAGTACCATAACACCTTTTAAACGCAGTATAGGTATAACATAAACATTACATTACAAATTACAACATTCACAAGGATTAATTAGTATTTCTAGACATAATTGATATCAGTGTTCACAACGGCCTTCATAAATGGCGCCATTCTTGGATAGAAACATAAATCAGGGGGTAAAGGGATATTAGCAAAAATGTTGACGCGTTAAATTAGATAAACCATTGCATGCCATTGCGATAGAAGGTAGAAATCACTTCTGAAGTTTTTTCGACCAATTTAGCGCGTGTCAAAGACGTTGTTTGCGACCGTGTCGGGCAATTATTGTCCGACTTACATAATTAATCGCTCGCACTCTTCGCAAATGTTTTGTCCTGGGGGTAGGCCGCCCGTATTGTTGATGGGCGCGTCGGGCTTGGTGACTGGCGCGGACACGTGTCGCAAACCGGAAACGGGCGTCGTAGATACCAGTGGTACTTCGGCTAGTTGCCAATTAGGATTAATTAACTACATAATAAATTTTGAATCAAGAATCAAAGTGTTAGCTATAGGTTTATACATAATTTGAAATTAGAATAGAACATTATTAAATATTTGATGCGTTTTATTCTGTCACACAATTTTAAAACTAAAAAAATATGATAATTTAAAAAAGTAACTAAAGTGTTTTTAAAGAGATCTGTCATAAAAGCAATCGTAACATTTGTTGCGCGATGTGGTATATACAGTGAACAATATTTATATGACAAATGTAACAAATGAATAAAAACACAATAATCTCTAACATAAAACCAGTAGTAGGTGTAGGTACTAGAAGTGGACGAGGAGTGTGTAAAGGTTCGAGGAGTACACCAAGAAGTGTAACCCCACGGATTGGCGAACTAGTGTGTAAGTAGGGCATACAATTAGCAGCCCTATTTTAGTATCCAAATAAATCTAAATCCAGTAATCCAAAGAACTGGTCGGTTTAAATCTTTATAGTACATATGATCCCCTTTCGAAGTTTTGAAGGGGGGACGGTTCAACCAAATGCAAGGCCCACTTTAGCTGCCGCGCGTGAACTACCCCCCGTCGTTAGAAAGAGGTCGCGAGGGGACCCTGTTGCCTCGGCCAAGAAAACAGTAGCTACTTCAGCTAATCTTAAATAACTATCGAGATGCATCCTTCCCATCTGCGGGAAAGGAGGGGTGGGTCTGTCCTATCGCCCACAATCTCGCCTAGACTGTCGCCCGACGTGTCTGTAACGATGAAGCTGCACTGGACACTTCCATCAGCATAGAGCAATCGAGAAAAAACCACTTTCGAAAAGTTTAATCAAAGTAGCTTATAAGATAATTTTTATGGCTTCGAAATTCGAATAGAACCACTACTCGGTGAGTGAAGAAGAAAATTGGCAAAAATGTTGTTGTGTTTTAGGCAACTTTCGAAGCCTATGGGGCCTTATATGTGGTTCTAGAGGTGGCACAGAACTTCAATCACATAAAGTATTGCAATTCCACCGGGAACCCGACCGGTCCGTACAATTCTTAGTAATCCGCACTTTAAATCTTGCTATGATTAAGCTATTGTGGCTCGCATACAGAAGCACAATAAATTAATAGCTTGACAAACGAGAGATTTCATATAGTTACTAGTTCTATAGCCCACTCGATAGTAAGTAATAGTAAGACAGGCACCAAACTTGCACCACACAGGTTTAGTGATGTCATTTTTTTCCAATCCTGTTATGATATATGCCTAGAACTCCTCTCCCTAACAGGATATTTAGTGAGTTTTCTGTACCTTTTTAGGTATGATTATGTAGTCCGCCATTAATTTTATAATTGATAGAACAAAAAGAAATTTATAGAACCAATTTTTAATTATTCGTAGTAACATTATTGTTATCCGGACACTATATTAGGCGGATAATTCGGAAATCCAGATAACTGGTCCTAGGTGTAACCTACTGTTGGAGACTTTGAGTCTTCACATTGTCCCACCTCACTGGTTTTGTTGAACGGTTATAAAGATACTAAGCAGGTTGTAAGTTTTGATACAACAATATGTAATTAACTTTCTATATTTTAGGTCATTACTCCTTAGATAAATCTTATTCGATACGGAAATCGGTTATAATCTTATTGATCATTTCGTCTCAGAAATCCCAGGAGGAACACGATATCCCAATCATATTATCTATAGAGTCGGTAGCTCTGTGGTTCCCTACGGTGGTTCCACAAAATGTAGTAAACGTTTGTTGGTCGTAATTTTTGCATAAAACATATGTAAAATTTTATACCTGGCTCGGGATCATTTTCTTCCTCTTGTAGTACCTTGAATACTGCACTCTTTTCCGCGTCATATGTCTTCTCATTCTTCTTGAAATTAACTCTGATGGAAAATAGATAGGTTAAAATCAATATATATGAAACTGATGGAATCATTCATGCCTTTATAGTTTAAATGTGCGGAACCATGCGGGAACGGAGCTCTCGACTCATAAGAATTGACAAAAATGTTGTTTAGTGAATAATGAATCTGTTCGGATATCTGTAGGCATTTATCATGTAAAGTGGTTCGATGAACGATGATTGTGTTAAATTCGGTAGTGGTTTTGACGCATATATCGTTTTTTTATAATAAATTATTTATTATAAAATAGTACATTTAATATAATAAATACAGCATCAAGATATCTTCACGCCAGATCTCCACGGGGTAGGCAGAGTGAACCAAGTGCGATATTGTGTCACGAAGCTTTGTATCACTTCATTCAGATTCATGATCAACGTGTAACAGCAACAACACAAGTTACCCCAAGACTCCGCCAGCTAACACCTCCGTCTGAGCGGAGAGCGTCTCGGCGATGGTCTTGTCGCTGTACATGTTGACTGGTGAATTGTATTGCTTGTTCACAATGCTCTTCACCGGGTCGCTTCCATTCATCTGTAAATATTTACGAAATATAAATATTAAAGGCTTCCTGAATCATATATGAACATTTCGGTTATTTAACTATTGTGTCTACTGTTGGGTAGACACAATAGTTAAATAACCGAAATGTGTCAATAAATATGTTGGATACTCTGTCAGGAAAAATCAGGCTTCATAGATATTATAAAGGATCAGATGCACTAAAACTTCCCGTTATACCAAAATTAAATGATATCTGGTTAATGTTACGGACCCCCCTCCCACCATCTAGCCCGGGTAAGGGTATGTTAAGATTTTCTAACACCCCTATCCTACTCGGAACGTAATTAGTGTATGGTCCCATATGTTATGATCTGTGGTCTGTATCATCATCATTTGTAAGGATTTTTTTTACTAATTTAACGGTTATAAGTTTACTCACATAGCCAAAAGGCTTAGCAACATTGTTGTGTCCGGAGCCGAAGGCGCGGGTGGGCTGGGGGGTCGCCTTCAGGGACGTGTTCGTCACGGGCACCGGGCTGGTGCCGAGCGCACGCGAGCCTGGCCTGGGCAGGCTCCCGGTAGGTGTGACAGTCGGCCGCCATGTTCCGCCCCCGCTGGAAATAGATTTTATTTTTATTTTTTAGGTCCACTAATAATTGGTTACACATAAAAGTTATTTTAAGAGAAGCTTGTTATATAAAAGTGATAAAATAGTTCATAACGCTTTACCACGCTTATATAGATCATGTCAATGTATCAGCAGCTTGTTTCATATATTGATTCATTTACACCGCACCGCATTAAGCCAAACCTTCTTTTTTCCTTATTATAAGGAGTAACACTGAAGAAAATAATCAACTAATGGTAAGTAATATGGCATCCACCATAAAACCCCTTCGCAAAAGGATAGCAGATTGCTGTCCTTCAGCCAACTCGCAAAAGACGAAAACTGTAGTAATAAAACCTGACCTGCCACTTTATATCGGTGTCCTGGAACAGAACAGGAGAGTCCTGTTCTGTAATATAGCAACAGCATACTTACGTCACGTAAGCACTACAGAGATCGGCGAGAGTTTTATCTGATACCGAAAAATTTGTTCGCATACAGTCTTGGATTTACTAAAATATCAAGATACTAGGGAGGATCTAAAAGTCCATGGCCTAACCTACATGGAGCTATGACATCTTTTTAAATCTACCGTCATTTATTAGTATGTGTCATATTGATTTATTGTGCGCAGTTTCATTCCGATACTGCACAATATAAATTTTCTGTGATTATTTGTTTGAAGCAATCTGACACAATTTTCAATAATGGAGAAAATTAAACACCGTGCAGTCATTAAGTACCTCAATAAAAAGGCCTATCACCAAAAGACATCCATCAAGATATGGTGAGCACTTTGGGGGAGTCTGCTCCATCGTACTCCAGTGTCAAGAAGTGGGTAGCTGAGTTTAAGCGCGGTCGTGAGAAATTCATTAAAGATGATCCTAGGAGTGGAAGGCCTACATCCTCCACCACGAAAGAAAACATCGATAAAATTTGTGATCTCGTACTGGGTGACCGACGTTTGACCATTGGTAAGACGGAAGAGTTGGGGTTCCATAAGGTTTCTGATCGCTGGGTCCCAAGGTTGCTTTCAGCTGAACAAAAACGAGTTCGATACACAAGCTAAGCTCGTTTTGACGACTAACAAAGTCATGGCTTCTGTTTTTTGGGATGCGAAGGGCATTATTTTCGTAAATTATTTAGCGAAAGGTCAAACTATAAATTCTAGTTATTATTGTAACCTTTTACGAAGACTCCGGGAAGAAATAAAAGAAAAAAGGCCGGGAATGTTGCGTAAGAAAGTTTTGTTTCATCAAGACAATGCACGTGTTCACACTTCGGTTGAAACAATGTAATCCATGATTGTAGCTACGAATTGCTGCCCCACCCACCTTACTCGCCGGATTTAGCCCCCTCGGATTATCATTTATTTCCAAATTTAAGAAAATATTTGGGTGGCTCGAAATTTTCGACCAAAGATATATCGTGATAGTCGCAGTAAACGATTATTTCGCCGACCTTCCGGAATCTTCTTTTTTTCGAGGCGATAAACAAGTTGCAGGTCAGGTGGAAGAAGTGTGTTGAACTAGATGGAGACTATGTCGAAAAATAAAAATAAATTTAGATCCACTTTTCTTTCATTTTCTTGGTCGGGCTTAGAACTTTTAGATCCACCCTCATACACAGCCACCGTCTCAAACCCGTCCGAATAAAAGATGTGAGACAAGGTAAAAATAAGCCCTGTAAAGACAACTTAAAACCATGCACGTAAGGTTGATTTTTCAAAAAAAAGAATATAATGTACAATTACGAATGCTCCGGAAAGACAGTTCAGTATGAAATCGTGTATCTTGTATTTAGTAAATCAATGCATACAGTTTTAATATTTCTTTGTTATTCCCTTTCTAGTATGCAGAAACTAATTATTTTTCAGGTTATCACAGTTTAATGTCGTTGTCATCAACTGAATTCCGTCCACTGCTGAAGTTAGACTACTTTAAAGCCTCGTAGTCTATCTGTAAATCACCACAGATTTAGAATGCTACATGAAAAAAATAAAGTAATTCACTAGTACTATTGTATCATACGTTTACATAACCTGGACACCATATACGTACTAATTAAACCAGTATTCAAAGCCCTGCGCTGAATGACAATGTTTCATTTGTATTCCGAGATTCTTGATTGAGTAATTACTTGCGCGTAAGTTTTTGCTATTCACAACAACATATTCGAGAACTTGTCTTTTTTTTATAAACAAGTTTACAAATACTACGTCATAATATGCCTCTGTTTCTAGTAGCGTCTTCTATTGTATACTTCTATGAAAATTCTGTTCAAAGTCCACAAACGTATTACATAAGTTTGCTATACGTTTGCTTATAGGCAGTACCTTAATATTAATTTCCATATTTCGTTAGTCTTTATTCTGCCAGCGCTTAACATAGATGACCTTTCTATAACACTCCTTGGCTTCTTTGCATTACTACTACATGGAAATCTACATCCACCGTACCTACTAGGTAGGTGACATATTCGTAACATCTATTTTTAATTGCCTCGCGATCTAGTGGTGAGGATCTTCAGCCACGAACATGAGGTCTCGAGTTCGAATCCCTTGTCGGACTAAACAAAGAGTGTTATTAGGAGGACAGCACGTTGCCTTGGAGAGCGCGTTAAGGTATCGATCCTGTGAAAGATTTCTCTCCGTTCGTGTCGGAATGCCGTCCCATCGGAATAGAAAAATGGGGGAATAGGGTACATTTGTACCTTCGCAAACACTTGTGCACTATAATATGTCCCGCGCAATGGGGGCTTCTTCATAGAGAGGGTCGCTGTAGTCCAAATTCGGTTAGGAGGGTTCATAGAAGAGGTAATGCCATGCCGCATAGGAGCAGGTAGTGCCATGCATGGTGCATGACACTACGTCTTCCTATACAACGGAATTGGGCCGCCACGACAGGGGAAGTACCTCTCGCCCATTTGAAAGTGACGGCGTCGCTGTCATGTTTTGTGCGTAGCCGGTGGC
>JAFELO010001587.1:0-17859 GCA_017140195.1 Eumaeus atala
TACATATACCTTCTCATCTCTCTCTATTAGTATATCTCTATTAGTGTATTATCGGTTTTCCCAGCTCAACCCGCTCCTAGTGGTAGCTGTAGCAGTCCTCGATAAATGGGCTATAATTAGGCTATGGCACTGAAATCTTTCTTAATAAATTGTCTATGGAATTGAATTACTTTTTTGTCGCGCTATTAGTTCCCGAGGTTAGCGCGTTTAATTACATTTCACTTCTGTACTCATTCATTCTATCTTCGGATCTTAATACTCGTAGTTAACAAAACAAAAAGCCCTGACAGCCTAAGGGCTATGTGTGCCCTAAGACTATAAAATAAACACTAAAAAGTTCCGAGAGATATAAAGTTTATATATCTTTATTTAAACAAACGATTAACACTCATTTGTATTCTGAAGGGGACATCTATTGCCTAGTAAATTTTCTGCACTAAAATAGCTAAGGCGTTAAATTGAATGTAGTACGGATCAAAATTAATCACATTACGAGGGGCTTACCTTTGTATGTAAACTCTTTATCGGCTTATAAATTTCAAAAATGGCGTCATTAACGTTTGGTGAGCTCAGTTTCTAGAAGGTTTTAATTATTAAAATGTTCTTCTGTAATGTTGCTGTTGTTATAGATAGGACTCTAGAGAATAACGTTGGTATGAAATTTGTTTCATGCCTATCTGTATTGCGGTTGTTATGGACTGTTTTAATTATAATTAAAGCTGAAGAGCGGTCAGTGGAACGCCGATTGTACTGTCGGAAACGCAATGCGAATAGGTAGGAACACAGTTGACACTTGTCTCTCTGGCCATGATAATAATAGTTAAATTAGCTATAACATATTGGGACGCATCTCTCCCATTTGCGGCAGAGGTGGAGGTCGTACACATTTTCGACCACAAACCAAGTTTCGGACGAGCACTCATAGCAACCCGATAAAGTTATATAATAAGGACTGGTGAAGGCGCGTAAATGCGTTTCCAGTGTCAAAAGAAAAGTATATGTAGGCCTCCCCACCATGGTTCAAGCCTTGTCGTGGCGGTGGGGCTCAGTAGCCTGGGGTGGTCCGAGACACATTGGGTGAAGCCAATTGAGCCGAGGTGGTGGCGGCTCTTAGTACCCCTCCTATAAGAAGAGGGGACAAAAGAGCTAAAAGTGGCGGCGCTATTGCGCATGGGGCGGGGGGCGAGGATGGGAACCTCACCCCGTTGCACGGTCCCAAAGTCGGTTCAACCCCATCTGTGGAGGTGGCGTCGGTAACTTCGGGGGCTGGCTTGCCGCCGAGGTGCCCTGATGATTTGTTATTCCGGGGCACCTCACCAAATTCGGCACTGGTGGCACTCGCAGTATTTTATGTGGTTATTCGGCACTATATAAAGTGCCGCGAGCCCTACACACCACTGGACCCCACCCAGAGGCAGCGAAGGCGCGTAAATGCGTTTCCCCGCGTCAACATAAAAGAAAAGGTATATGTGGACCTAACTTGGCGTCATCAAGTCGGTGATCTGGTATAGTGGTACTGGCGCGGCGAGGAGAGCGTGGGGATGTGAAAGTGGAAAGGCGAGGAGGGGCTTCAGTTTCCAGCGAGGTGTACAGATAATATTGAGACTATGTAATAATGAGATATAATATGTTATATAAGGCCGATTTCGCAAGTTCTTATAAAAATCTCGATTTGCCGCATTGAAATAACACATCTGGCAAATAAATTACAAATTTCAGTCTGAAAAAAAATCCGGTCAGAAGTAAGTCATAAAAAGCACTTGGCGCTAGTCAGGACATGTGTATCAATGAGTATAAAAAGCACTTGACGCTAGTTAGGACATGTGTATCAATGAGTATAAAAAGCACTTGGCGCTAGTTAGGACATACGTATCAATGAGTATAAAAACACAGTTTGGTATTAAGAATGCTGTTGTGTTATTTTAATAATAACTGTGTATCTTCTTACTAGAATTTTCAAGAAACAATTATTTCTTGAACCGAGCTGTTACGCCTAAGGTGTTTGCTCCAGCGCCGCGACGTGGCTCGAACTATGGCCCACCATAGCCTTCTTCGATACATAGTTACATATACAATAGTTCATACTATTCAACTCGAAAGTAATGTTCCAATTCAGGCAAGTAGTTCTGGAGATTAGCCCGTTGAAACAAGCAAATTCTCTAGCTTTATATACTATATTTGTGTGTTATTCTAAAAACTTGAATAATTTCACCCCCAATACGCCATCAAACTTACAGCGGAACTGCTTTATATTATATATACGTGTAGATGAATCTTAACTAATAATATAAAGCCGAAGAGTTTGTTAATTTGTTTGAACGCGCCAAACTCAGAAACTACTAACTACTCCATTTATGAAGGAAAGCTATATACCTTGACGCTACGACTAAGATGACCTGGGACACGCTGGTGAAAACGCGGGGTGATGATACATTATATATACGCGTAGATGGATTAATGATATTTTGAGAATTGTTGACACTTGATTGTTCAAACGGGGCTTAAAGTTTGACGACATTAACATAGGCGGAGTGTTGGGCGAGGTGTTTGGACTGATTTGCATCGCTCCGTACGACGAGGAGGTACTTTCGACGGCCCTACTCATAGGGCTGCGCCATACGCTTTTTTTTTTAACTGAAACTCGTCACCGTGTTCTTCTTCATTTGTATGATTGGTTGTTCTTGTAATACTAATACCGTACGTCTTATCCGGCTTCCTAATGATCACTATTATTGGGATTGTTTGGAATGGCGTCATTTAATGATATACTCTCACTATTCACCATTATTTTGTCTTTACTATTATCGGACCAACTAACCAACGACCACAGACATGTGGATAAATGTCATGCAGATGCGGTGCCCTGCTTTCTTCCTCTTTTCTAATAGGCCACCGGATATTCATTACCCGTACGAAACACGACACTGAAGTTGTAACTTTACGGCGGTATTATGTGAGCGAGAGGTACCGCCCTGGTCGGATGCAATGCATCATGGCACTACCTCTTACAAAAAGTAGTTTTTTTAGGAGTTCACACAAGAATTTATCCGGTCGCCCATTAAAAAAAGAAAATCGCTATTCATGCGATTTTGTATTGTACTTCACTTTACGGCCATTGTTGTTTTTTTTATAATCTTTTAATGAATACAAAGAGAGCTGATTAGTGTAAATGAGAATTCAGAGCCAATTGATGACTGTCGTGGCCCCTGAACATCCGCACGGTTAATGGTTATGCAAATTCGTCCTCCCCTTTATCCCACCCCGTCTCCTCGGACGTGCCGGCCCGATTAGCTTGCAATACAACAATGGCGACAAACTTCAATCTGACCTGAACCGGCTGACGGAATGGTGACAGTAATCTCATTCGTTTTCTATCCAAAACGCGTTCGTGCTCAAAATTTTAATTCAGTTTTTTTATTGCACTGGGTGCCGCCCCCCTGTGCAATAAAAAAATCGGAGTTTAATTTTACGTGTTGTATTTTATTTTATTGAAAGTTTGTTAATAAGAATTTATTTGTAAAATTTATTATACACCCCTATCAAATGTAGGGACATTGAGCAGGTCAAGAGTCCGAACAAATCTGATACGTTTCCTTTCGTGTCTTGTTAACATTTAAGTGTCTTTCTTATTATTTCTCTGTTTACAGTTGACGAAGTGTATTTTTATTTCTTGAAAGAAATTCATGCTGTAATTTGAATGAATACTCCTTGATGTTATAATTTGCATAATAAGTAAACCGGTCGGAATTTAAATAAATAAACTAGTGGAATTATTAATAAAATTAAAATTATTTATTTAGATTATTTCTCTGAGTATTTTTTGTTTTTTGTTTCGTGTGACAAGTTTTTTTTCTTGTTATGTTTTCTTTATGGAGATCGGTCGTCTTGGCGTTCATTCAAAGAGGCCCATGTACAGCAGTGTACCGATAAGGGTTGATAATGATGATGTTTTCTTATTTACTGTTCGATATACCTATATATAGAAATGTGTAACAGTGCATAAGTAAATTAACTAAGTCGTATTCAATTCTCTTAGACCAAGTTACAGCCAGCTTCGATATCCACATTTCATAGTGACATTCCACTTTTGCACACCACGAATTTGGCCACTCAATTAATTTCGCCTTTGAACGTCCGAGCGGAACAATTCGTTTCAAAACGCCAGACGCAACATTTCACCGTCAATATGCACCGACAATAGTAATTGAACTACAGATTTAAGGGCTCTTTTTCGGAATTTTGATAAAGTGCGCTTCACAAATGGCAATACTGAACACTCAGTCGGGTGAGTAATTTCCCTAAGAGGTAGTGCTGCCCGTGATTGACGCGACCGGTTAGGGGAGGTACCTCCCGCTCACGTGACACCGCCGTAAATTAACGCATATGCGGCGTAAACGGTCGTCCCCGCTCTCCCCTCACCTCCGCTCGTTACGGTGATGCAATACTAAACTTGATGGATAACCCCGTCCCTGCCGCTCCGGGGGAACTGTCGTTCACAACGTTTATCTTAACTAAAGAGCCATTTTCCGTTTTAACAATTGACCTCGATGTAATTAGACCTTTTTACGTTTATATAATTGGAAGGCTTTAGCATTAAAATGTTTCGTGTGATTTGTGAGTAGTTGGTGGCCCATTGGCGGAGAGGTAGGGGGCCCATCTGGTGCGTCTTTTATGTTAAATTTTATTTAGTTCCCGCGCGGCCACCGACGAAATAAAAAAAGAACTAATAACTTATTTAATTTTTATAGAATTATTTTTAACATAGAAAATTTATTATTCATGCAGAATGCATTTAATAACTACTGACACCCATAAACATCCACGTAATTGCCTATGCCCTGTGCTCCGATGTGCGAGGTCCTCCTCGGTTGTGCTAGTCCTATTCGGTTGCAATGCACCATTGCACTACCTCTTACCAAAACTACGTACACCTCAAAGTCTTCAGGCCCTAGCCCCTGGGGCCGTACTGCACAGTATACATAACATAGGCATCAGATGTCCCACCGGTCATTACGAGGCAGACTAGATAACTCATGACAGATATGCGACAGGAGTTTTATTCTCAGTTTTCTTTACTTCCATATTAAAGTTAGTCTATTTCTCCATCATATAACTAGTTCGCCAAGAAACGTCCATAGTTCATGACTGTGCGAATAAAAAAATCATACATACACTAAGTAATAAAGAAGTTTCTATATTAAGTTTCACGGTATATATGGACGCAATAATTTTACCGAGACGCGCGGTGTCGGAACAACTAACAAATGGAATTTGTTGTGCGCTCACTTTGTTTGTTACAAAACTTTATACATATTTAAATGAGGGCCCCTATATTGTCCCTTGTCATAGTCGAATACGGAATTAAATAATGGCGGAGAAAAAAAGGGCGAAGTTCTGAAGGGTTATCCGAAAGTTGGCCTTTATATTTTATACATTCAGGGCTGCAGGTCTTGTGTTATTATTTATGTTCGCCCTGCGTCCGACCGCGGAGGGACGTTTTCTAATTAATGCCATCTTCCTACCCTCCTACTCTCCCGCCCTCCTAGTGTTACAATAATTATTTCGTTATGCTCATTAGAAAGTTTTAAATGAGCGGTGTCCTGCGAACGTTTGCTCCATGGTTGTACATTGGAGCTGAATAGGGATGAGTAGTGTTAAGAAAATCTGTTAAATTTTCATAATAATAATATTATTGTATAGGCTTACTGTACCATAACATGGCCTAGCCCTTTATCTTGACACGAGGAAAAGCATCTACGCGCCTTCACCGCCTTTGGGTGGGGTCCAGTGGTGAGTGCGGCTCGCGGCACATTATAGTATCGAATACCCAAAAAAAAAAACCACGAGTGCCATTAGTGCCTTTGGGGAGGTGCCCCGGAACAACAAATCATCAGGGCAGCTCCGAAGGCACCGCCCTAAGGGACCGACTCCACCTCCACCGATGGGGTTCTCCCGCACTACAGGGCAATGCCAACAACTTTGTTACAGCGGAATGTGGTGATGTTCCCATCTTTGCCCATGGCCCAGTGTGCAAATCCGCCTCCTCTTGTTGCTCTTTTGTCTCCTCCTCTTATAAGAGGGGTGCAAAGAACATCCTGGGTTCACCCCAGGCTACAGAGCCCCAACGCCACGATAGGGCTTGAACCATAGGGAGGTACCGTTAGTACTTGTGTCACAGGTATTAGACAATGGCCAATATCTAGAGATATTATTTATATTTTGATTTTATCAAAATCTACTAACGAATTTTCATACGGTTTTCAACAATGAAAGTGCGATTCTCGAGAAAAATTTTGGTTCATGTTCAAGGGCGAAGCCGGTATGGATCATTGAAATTTAAAGTACTTGATATAGTTAAGGTTTTTATACATAATAGATATGACACGCACAACACCTGTCCTGTGTGCTTTACGAATGTCTTTGCTGTGGTGAACACGTTGCGGGCTGTTCTGACTGAGAAAGCTTTTCACTTGACACTGGCTTTACATAGGTTACTTTTCTGAAGTTTTACTCCCAGCGTGTGAATATTGCCCTTTAGTGAGTGTACTATTTTGTTAATTATCTTGGTTTTGGGGTCTCCAGGCACACACACACTGATTTGATTTTTTTTCAGGTAAGTGCCCTTGTTGATGTCTGCTGAGATGGTACGCCCACTACTGTTTGTAATATTAACAAAAAAATTAAGACACGTTAGATATTTCTTGACGACCGGCTGTCTCTGTTGGCGACGTGACGTCTAGTCCGCGTGTACGCCAGAGGTCCACTTTGGTCATGTATTATATGTAATTCTATAATAAAATGTTAAATATATCAGTTTCCTTAAATTTATAAAAATGTTAAATGTATTTCCGCTGTCTAACACCTGTAACACAAGTCCTTACGGTACTTAACACTAGACTAGGCTAACGTAGTGTGATAAGTTCACAGATATTAATATTGTTATTATTTCAGAAAAAAAATATAATTCTCTGGGGCATACCCGAGAGAATTGTAGGATTTTTTCTGATATTTTTTTATACAAATTCTAATAATATTCAGTTTTTGCTTCTATAACATCAGATCTACCGTACTCGACTCGGAAGGGCCCCGTAGCAGGAACAAACAAAAGAATTCCCACATCTATGAAAGTACTCTATAGATTTTGTTCAAAACCATTTTCATTTCAATCTTTTATTTAACTCCACGACCGTCTTTTTGCAATTATCCACTCGGTAGTTCAAAAGATAAAGCTTCATACATACACACATATATTGCATAATGAAAAACGTCCATACCATTTACAGAATCCGCGAACGTAATGATAATAAATAATATTCGCGTAAATATACGAAAGCAATATACCGAGTGTATTTGCTGTTATAAAGATGTCATTTCACGTAGACGAAGTCACGCGACGCGGCCAGTCATTTCTATTTAATACAGGTCGGTTTAACTGGGTTACTATAAAAGAGGTGCGGCTCTTATCATTTTACGAACGGATTGTAAAAGTAACAACCGACAGTTATAAAAGCGTAGTTCGACTTTAATGTCCATTGCTCGTCGTAAAAGGTGATATTTTTTTGTAGATTTGGACAAGGTCGCCCAGTGGTTGTCCGGTGTGAGAGTAGAAATTATTTATTTTTACCCGTCGGTGAACTGTGTGTTCCAACTTCAGTATATTTTTTTTTGTGCGCTGGGAAACGCATTTTCGCGCCTTATCCGGGCCTGGGTGGGGTGGCAAATTATGGTGCCGAATACCCATTAAACCGCGACTGCCATCAATGCCGCCCTTGGTGAGGTGCCCTGGGACTATAATTAAACAGGGCACCAAACCCTGATGGCTAGTCAGTCCGTTGAGGTACACACGCCACCTCCACAGAGGGGTTGTACCGTACCACAGGATAACCCCACCAACTTTGGGACAGTGCAATGGGGTGAGGTTCCCATCCTCGCCCCTTGCCCGTGCTCACAGGAGCCTCGTCTTTCTCTTTTGTACCCTTTGTTGCCCCCTGGCTACTGAGCCCCACCGCCACGAAAAGGCTTAAACCATGGTGAGGAACGTCCAGCGTACCTCAATGTAGCTTAGGGAGTTAAACCTACCGGGAACGCAGCCTGTTGGTGGAGTTGCTGCTGTATGTAGCTCTTCCGTGGCTCCAACATTGGACGAGCAGGAACACCACACCCCGTGCTGCTTATATTCTTTCCCCAGCGATAAAAACGGCATTTGAGACTTTTTTTCTCAATTTGATAACAATAATAATATTTATGGACATACCGTAGGTTAGCCTTGCAATCATCCTTATCCACGACACCGCAATTTAAACGGCATCGTGCGCGCACCGTCGCACTAGTATGGGGAGGGGGACCGACGCCCCCATTTCGGCCCCAAAAATAACTATAGGATACGCCCACAAACAACCCGGTACATCTCCTCCCATGTACGGGAAAAGAGAGGGTCTATCCCCATATATCGTCACCCTAAACTAGAAAACACAAAAGTTTCGCTAGTCAGTTGAACTTTTGAGGTTGGAGCAATAGCGCCGCCAACTAGTAGGAGGTCCCTCCGAAAAAAAAAATCGTTAGCCTTGCCGCATACTAAGTACTACAAGGAAGCATATTCTATAAATTTGAGAATCGCTATAGATTTAAGACATGTAATACATACATGATCCTCCTTGACCTGGGCAGGATTCGAACCCGGAAACGTTGGCGTAATACGCAGAATAAAACGCCTCGTTAACAACTGAGCGAGCCAGTCGTCAAATTAGTATTAGGTTGTTTCACCGCAAAGTGTTAATATTCTGGAACTATTGACTCTACTTTAGCAAATTCAATATATATTATAAATTTTATTCAATACAAGTCGTGCCTTATTATAAGTTATAATTGTTATACCTGTGATATTAAAAGATAACAACGTCATTGGGTTTCAATGAGGTGGTTCTAATGCCGACCGCTATTAAGATTCACCAAGTGCTCTCCAGGGCTGCTGACGCGGTGTTTTTGAGTGGACAATCTTTTAAGATATTGTAAAACTATTTTCAGCGTCCTTGGTACTTTGATTTACATTTTATTTTAAAACGTTTCCTGGTTATACTACTTGTTAAGTGGGCTCAGTGGATCTAAGATGGAATGTAAGTGGGTGTGGGGGACTGAGTCGTGTTTTTAACATTGTACAATTGATTCGATCAAATCACACATGGAATAAAGGAACACATAATGTGAACCGGTTAGGTCTTTTGTTTTTGCATGGATTATGGGTGTGACGTGAATCGTAGTCGTGTATATAACCGACAAGATTTAATGCTGTTTTTTGCACTTTAATCACTCCACTTTGGACCAGTGCATACGTCAGGCGACATTTTCGGTTGGTCGTGAACTACTTTGGTACACAATATAGTGTTCGATGTTACGAACCTAATAAGTATAAAAAAATTATTTGTTGCATTTCCTTGTGGAGGTGCGATTATCAATTTCAAGTGACAGCCCTATTAGATGTTTTTGTTTCATTGCTGCTGTTATAAAAAGAAACGATGGCGTGGTACCAGTCACTGAATAAAGGTGACTATCATAAGACTGAAGGTAAGTAAACGCATTTTAGAAGCTTTTCAAAATCTAGATAACATTTTGTAATATGATTTTTGCTCATCTTTAAAAAAATACACCAACGCAGTATTATGGAATTAGCAGCTATTAAAGATAAATGGAAATAGAAATGACCGTAAGTATCCGAATATGTCATCATAATCATCGTTATCTGCCCTTATCGGCCCACTGCTGGAGATGGGCCTCTCTCAATGAACGCCAAGACGGCTGATCTCATTCGAATATATGCAGAATGTTAACTCTATTGTGTCTGTAGAAATATCCAAAAATCGCAACGCGATAATCGAACCTAGGACTTTACGAACGTACCATTTGTTACTGCGATCTCTTTAGCATAACAAATATACTCGGTTGTACTGAAATATATATCTAACTCGGATTATAATACGCTCATAATTTGTTGCCTGGATAGGTTAGATCACAGTTTATGGTCAGCCAGCGACGTGTATTTAGGGTGGAAATAAATATCCATAACTTGTGGCACGAAATCTGAAATTTCGAGAGTAAAACAAGGGACCCTCGTCAGGGCGATATTAAAATGTATTGGCGATGTTAGTAACGTTTTGATATGTAAATTGGAATTTTTTGTCTTTTGAGTTCATAGAATTTTCAACCCACAGATTATTATAGTTTTATTGTCAACTTGCTTGTCGATACATTGCTTCACGTACCACTTATATTGTGCTAGTTATAACTTTCGCCGTCAACCAATTTAAATCATAATTTTTCCAACGTTTAGCTATGATGGCATGGTCTTGGCATGCATATAAAATGAGCAGAATAGCAACGTCGCTTTTTGCGTGTAGAATCGTGATTTAGAAGAAAAAATACTTATTTAATAAGACAGTTATAGTTCTCCGTTATTTGTAAAAATTTAAAGTGTTGTGTATTTCGTATCATTTCTAGAATGAAAATAATACAATTTACACATTTACAACATGTTCGCATTTCAAATGTCACCAACAGCTGTACTCTTTGCAACGACTAAACGCAAGCGTCCTTGGCTGTTATGTCTTACTTTTTTATTATAATTTTCATCTATCGATTATAAACTGCCGCTCTAACCGTCAACTAAGACTAAAATGTTTTTTCACTCTCTTTAAAAGTTACTTATTGAACTTTTAATCAAATACGAGTATCAACCCCATCGTACGGAATAAAAAAATATTTTATGCATATAAGAAGATATCTGAAATAGAGTCACGATTGGAGAATGTTATTTATATGGTTGATGCTGTCGCCGTTATTCGCAATTGACACAAAATCATGGTACAGACATGATACCAAGACATGCGAGACATTAGTTGACCAAAACTTTAATTGAAATCTGCGAAACTCAAACAAATATATTTTTTTAAATTTAATATTCCCAAACTGAAAGCAGACGCGAAACTATTTTGTACAAATGCCATATTTTTACCATTGACGTCAAGCTAAACCCATATACATCCGCATAGCAAAAGATTGAGGCATTATCGGTATAAAACAAGTTCGTTTAAATGTATTTGAACACGGCTGTGTAGCGGTCCCTATTTTACTAATCAACTCTGGCTAGTAGCTGTGATATCGCAGGGATGTCACCTACGTGTAATCTATCCCAAGTGAATCAAACATATTTAGAGCTAACAATGTGGCTGAGGACTTTTTCGATGGATTAACAAAGTTAGTATCAAAATCCGTTTAGACATTTTCACGCGAGCCCGCCTAAATAAACAGATAAAATTCTAGAAACTCTAGGAACGTTGTATCATCGATTGTAAGTATCCCCGGCCTTGTTAAATTTTATTACATGTACACATAGATAGATTTTTATGTAGGTGAATAAATTTTGTTTTAGTTTCCTCAATATTTGAATATCGAAATTCTGTTTGCTTTATTAATAATTTGGCATGGTAGTTTTGATATATCTAGACAATTTAGAATTGGTTCAACTAGTTGCGCTATCGTCATATGACCTAGAAAACTAGTAATAATATCGATGGTGCTAGCGACACTATCGATATCTAATACTACTGACTGGGAGCAATAATATTGATAAAATAAATACTATTATATGATAATACTATCAATATTATGGATACTATAGATAGTATTATTGTATTAAATCAAAAGAGCGTGAATACTTTGTAAAAATTTTATCGTGCCTCAATTACAACTTATATGTCAAGTACCTGGTGCTAATGTTTATTCATTCTGAATGTTGTATAAATATTCATGTTGTATAAATGTTATGTTGGTTATACTATTTCCGCTTATTTATTAAATCATTCTCACTCACTGTGCTGTACCTAGTCTTGCCATAGATATTGTAACGAAGGAAAAATATTGTTTTAACTGTAAATAACATCTATTACTTTTACAGTGTGTCAGTTTAATGCACAAATATAAAACAATTAAAGATATAAAAAGCTTATTCAAATTATCATCGCGTTTAGAACAAGCTGTATTTATTCCCTTTAACTGACCATAAATCATAATCCAGCGGATTAAGGTCGGGACTAGATGAAGGGTTGTCTTCAGCTCAGATCAAGCCTGGACCGTTCGTTTCTACCAAGATTAAGTGGATCGTGCTTTATGGTCTGGTCCCGAGTCTTGCTTAGTGAATCATACTTGGTTACTGAACATGGTATTATTAAGGGGCTTAACTACTAGAAGAATGATATTTTGATACACTTATGCCGATGTTTGGATACCCTTTTGCACAAAAATATGGCTCAGTGACTCCATCATAGTTAACACCCCACCAAACCATCATTGGAGACGGATAATGCCCACTTACCCTCGGTCCACTAATTGCGAAGTTTCTATAGAACTTTCAGCATAAGTACGGTCATTTTGCTTTTTAAAATGTTGCTCAATTGTAGAAAAAATCTCATCCGTAAACAAAATTTTGCTGTGACCTCCCTTTGCGTTCCGCTTCAGTACTTGTTTCGATGTTACCACTTCTTCATCTTCAATTTATCAGTTAAGAAATGACCAGTACGTCTCATAAAATTTGCAAATCCCTATTCTCTTAAAATACGTGATATGGTCCTAGGTGCTATCTTCTTTTCCCGTGATAAAACCTTTTGCTGTCTGACAGGATTTCTTCGAATTCTCTCCCTTAGCGCTTTGACCACTTGTACGTACGAACACTACGTGGAGGTCTAGATCTTTCTCTGTCACAAACCGAGGAAGTCTCATTGTACCTATTAATGGCCCGGTACACCAACATTTGACTAATACCAAGTTAATGGAGAGTTTTAAAAGTAGCACTCGGCTCCATTCCTACTTTGTGTAATGCAATTACAGCTGTTCGCTTTACGGTGATAATGACTGCCATACCATTTTAACATTGCAAAATATTGTACAATGTATTAGAGTCAAAATGAGAAAACACAATGAAGTATCGTATAAAAATGACAGGTTCCAAATTCAAAGTTAATATTTTTCTTATTGTAATATTTATAGCCAGACTGAGTATATTAGTCTTACACACACTCCTAAATATATATTGTCTACGATCACTTCGATATTATCGATACTATTTATAGTTCGTCATTTGTCGACAGTCTATAGATAATTTAGCGATAGCCGACTATCGATAGGCAACTCTAGTAATAGTATCCATAATAAAATTTTAGTAAGGGTATAATAAAACAATAAAGCTCACACGCTTCGGATGCCGAGTTACCTATATAACTATGGAACATTCGAGACGAACGGTCACGCTTGCCTGCTCAAAGGGACTCAAAGGAAACGGACCGATGGTACAATATAACTAGCAGCGCCCCGCCGTTTCACTCGCGCATACCTTGTCTCTACAATAATACTTGGGACTGGAATTTCTGTAATTTGCTTTACACATGCATTCACGTGTATTCATAAGCCTGAAGAGAAAGTCTAATGCTTACCTTTATGGGGTTGCATACCCAGAGACGCCTCAATGTATAGCTACTCATTTTTAATCAGTACCCGGCTGAAACGCGACAGAATAGTTGACACTTTACGTCGTTATCACGTGAGCAAGACGTCACCTCTCCGATCGTGCCAGTCCAATTCGGCTGCATTGCATCATGGCACTACCTATTACAGAATCTTATGAACAGCAGATAATGAAATTAGGAAAAAAAATCGGTAGTAAAAAGCGGAATATGCGTATTCATCTGTCAATCAACTTAAAATCTAATAGCACAATAGAGTGTAACGGTGTAATGGCCGCCATGTTGTCTATTCTACAGTCGTTATGACGTCACGTCACGTTTTCAATTAGTATACAGTGGCTTGTGCACACCGCCCGGCCGTCTATTCACCCGTCTAGCGAGCGGCTCATAAAAGACTCGGATCCAATACTCCTATAGAGCCCGTGTAACAAGGAACGATGTCTTTGACGCCGATTGGCATATTAAACTTCAAGCAATAAAATATGTTTCTACTTTAATATTTTTCATTTGAATGCCTTGACGTATCGAGAAGACTCATCTCCTTTTCCTTTATCGTTTTCTCTTTATGTTAAAGGAACTGCTGTAAGGACTATAAATAAGAATGGGAACACTATCTATATAGATATTGTCGTATATACGTAAATTGTATATTTAGATATATACAATATACGTATTATAAAACCAGGTCCTCAAAAACTGTCTTGTGTGTGAGCGAGTTCCACAAAGTCTATTGAACAGATTTTCATGCGGTTTTACCAATAAATAGAGCGATACCCGAGAAAGCCCAAATGCCGAAGACCAAGGACTCTTACAGTGTAAGATAGCCTACTTTTTCAGAAAGGATATAGGCTATATTCCATCACGGAACGGGGTGTACGCGGCGCAATCCGCAGGGCGTCAGTTCCATGAAATGTGTGTGTGTGAGAGAGGGGAGGGGAAACAACCAATCGGACGCATTATTCTTGTCACGCCTTGTTGTCTTCCAATAGGCCACCGGTTACTCATACCCACCCAATCGGCCAAACCGGCGCAAATCGACCTGGCACTAATTACTCGCTGGCTCACTGTATTAATTTTAATGAACGCCAAACTCTATTTATAACTGAACTTGCACTTCGTCTATTTAATTTCTAACTCCGCTCTACACTCGGTGTGATTCACGCCTGTTAGTGCTCTGTTCCAAACAGATTCTCGCCGAGACAAAACATTCACATAAACAATACGCAGTTGAAATATTAAGTGGGTCGTGCCACTAATTAGGAGAGCAGTCACTCACATACCTCGCCCGCTAAATAACTTTGCACTCGTAGTCTAGATTCTGGAAGTGGAATTAGTTTACCAGCGTCCCTCGGCTGCACAGACAAAGCCACGTGCGAAACTTAGTATTTCTATAGCTTATGAGTCATTCTGGTACATCTATACTAATAACATAGAGCGCAAGTGTTTGTATGAAAGAGCTAATCTTAAGAACTACTGGCTAGAATTGAAAAAAAAAAAAAAAAGTTTGTGGCATGTTGCCCATTTGTCGAGGAACGCTGCACGTTATATACCATGTTGCTAGGACTAACAGATGAGCTACAACAAAACAAGACAATCACTTCTCCTCCTATTTTATTGTGATTCAATTCGTTGCGGGTCCTAAGACAGTTCTAGCTTTCTCCCTCGTGCACCCCACGATCATAATGAATGTCACACACGGATCCATGATCAGAGTGGATATACAGTGGATGCGGCTGTCGATTCTGGTGACACTAGAGTGGGATTGATTGGTGGGCCAATCCCAGTAAAGAAAGCAAGTCAATTATTTTCGATTTATACGTATCTTTCGATTTTACGTGTTTGCGAACAAACATGTAAAATCGTCTTCGCGCATCCATGTGAGACACCAAAATACCAATATATCCTATATTGGTCTTTTGGTGACCGTTAGGTTGACCTACTGTTGGTAAACCAAGTCGAACCGCGAATAGTGATAATAATAGTCGAAAGTGTGATAATATGCTTCTCGACGTGTTTCGTATAATTATATTATTTTGAATCACAACAACCGCAAGCGCCATACGTGTTTTTTTAATCACTTCAAAGAATTCTGAACATAGTTGCTTTTTACATCAATGGTCTATCTCCTATCATTTCAGAATCCATAAAGGACAAATTAGCAAGTAAACAATGATTAATATAATATATACATATGCTAGCAATCAGCCCAAGCTTCGCCCTTAAATTAATTATACTATGATTGAAAGCCGCATGAAAAGCGGATCATTAGAATAGACAATGTTTGAGGGCTTTGTTTTTTAATAAGTATGGATAGATAAAACATACCTCTTATAGAATGGGTGGACAAACGAGGAACCCGAGACTTTTCACGACTTCTGATGCACATGAACATCCACATAATTACTATTCCGATGCGTTGCCCTCCTTTTCACCTCTCCCCCAATGGGCCACCGTCTACTACTCACAAATCGCATGAAACGCGACACCGTAGGTGTCACTTTACGGAGGTATCATGTGAGCGAGAGGTATCTCCCCGGTCGTGCGGGCCCCATTCCGTTGCATAGGAGGATGTAGTGTCATACACTAAGCATGACACTACATCCTCCTATGCAGCATGATGGCACTAACTATACTCATAAATAAATTACCTTTTTTAACGAAATATGAAGTTACCTCGCTAATACCACTCTTATGTCATATGTGTGAGAATCGGGAATAAATATACCTTGCTCTAAAGCAC
Organism: Eumaeus atala; assembly: GCA_017140195.1. Taxonomy (NCBI): domain Eukaryota; kingdom Metazoa; phylum Arthropoda; class Insecta; order Lepidoptera; family Lycaenidae; genus Eumaeus; species Eumaeus atala. Next base: position 16,249 of record JAFELO010001587.1, read on the forward strand.
GACTGTGGTCAGATACGAGTCAGTGTTGAACGAGCGAGAGTCTCTAGAGGCGAAGCATACGCATTATGTAACACGAACAATTAATAAGTAATTACATTTTCTGCTAAAATAACCACAAGTTTGCTTTCCTCTATTGTTTCCTTGTTCCATGCAGAGGGGACGGATTTGAAGACCTGGTGTTGTTAAAATTCTGGATGATTTACTTCCTAATAATTAAAATTTATTGTTAATACAGAGGAGGCATGGCAGGCGTGCATTGATCGTGGCACTCCGTTCATTATGCCTACCCCATTAGGGAGCTGGCGAAAAAGTTATTATTTCCTAAGTAAAATCTGTCATTTTTCCATTGAATTATTTTTATATTAATTTATAAAGAAAATGTGGACATCAAAATCTGTAAATAGTTTATTTAAAGGGAAAAACATTAGAATGAGGGATCTTTAGAAGTTCAGAAGTTCCTTAATCCGGCCCTGGGGTGTGTAGTTAGTAACTGGACTACACTATATACGAAAGAAGGCCCTAGCAAGGACTACGTACACCATGAAATGTTCATGAGCTAGATATTTCTCATGTACAATTGAATTAGAAATTAAGTTCCGTATACAATTGTTGAACGTTCTATCCTTTGTTAATTCTTAACGTTGTTGTTTGTTGTTACTCGCGATTGTTTAAGTACTTTAACTTGCACAAACATTGTTTGCGAATGTTTTACTTTCACGTTAGGGAAGCTTTGCATAAGTTATATTTCCACTATGTTCAAACATATCTACGCCATCACTGGATATCTTCACCTCCGTTATAGTTCTTATACCCATCGGAATAGAGTTGTTGGTTTGTTGTTGGCTATTGCATTAGAGTTTTGTTTGAGATAAGTCTGAATACAAATTGACACATTTTCTGAATTTCGCATGAGTTTTACTCGAAACGGGTACTTGTCAATTGGCTTTTAGGTTTTGTTTCGAATGATAAGCGTATGATTTATTTGGAAGTGGGCCGTTGTTCTTTTAACTTTGTTTTATACATACTGGTACTAGGGTTTTGTTCGTTTAGCCTCCAGCGCAAGTTTTCAAGTAAACGTCGATTTTCGAAATCGAATCCAACTCGAATCTGCACTTATTTTCTATAGAAATCGTTTGTGACGACCCTATCGTAAGATTTGGTGAGAGTACTTTCGATCCCCACCTTAAAATATGTCTCACGGAATTAATGGATGCCCCCTTATTAGAAAATGACCATGATCAAAAATTCTAACGTGTTAGATAAGCAAATGCTATGTAGATAGTGACATCTGTCCTATGACAGATGTCACTATGACAAGAACAATAATGTCTGTGTACTTATCACACTATGTGCCTAGACCTGTCCTAATGAGGTAACGTAAGGACTTGTGTTACAGGTATTAGACAACGGAAATATATTAAATATTTTTTTTATAAATTTAAGAAATTTTATACGTTTCCGATTTTTACTACAGAAATACCTATAATACGTTATAGTACGTACACATAGTAGACGTCCATGACCTGCGTATTAACGGCCACGATACCAACTGAGCCAGCCGGTGGTAATTTTATCTGTATATTCAGTAGGTCTGAGAATCGGAAGAATATA
>JAFELO010001587.1:17977-55063 GCA_017140195.1 Eumaeus atala
ATGGATGTTATAGGGATACGACAGTTTCGCTGGATACCCACTAGTTGCTAAAGAGTATTCGAAACTAAGAACTGTGCAATAAAATGGGCATTAGAAGGCTTCGTTTGAAGTTCAACATAATATTAAATGGCGCGAGGTCGGGCCAATCACAGCTAAACCCGTATAAGGTCAAAGAGAGTTATATCACGATCGCCTCTGGACAAGGGTTGACACCTGTCTATCCCAACAATGTACCCCCCTACCGTACCGTGAATATTACCAAGGATTATTTTGTTTTATTGGCCATCCTACTGAATTACTCGTATTCGTTTTAATTGCAACTCTGGCAATGTTTATTTGTTTTTGTTTTACTGACATAGGTAATGCCGCGACACTCGTATGGAGCGTTTTGATTTTTTGTTATTTGAAGTTCACTTACATGTCTTCGCCTATACTTTTTAAGTCGTTAACTATTCCTTAATTAATTATTGTAATGCCGTCTACTTCGTTAATTATTCAAATGTCACCTTTTCTACGTCTCTTACTTTAAAACACCTTACGGAACGCGTAGATGATATCAGAATAATTTTGAGTTTTTTTTTGACTTACTAATAATAAGCTAAAATTTGACCGTCTTAAGAAAAAGAAAAAAAAAACTCGTCATCAAAGAAATAATTTAGTAAGTATTATATCATTTAGGTAAGCCCATTAGATGCACCAACCTTTAAGGTGTCTTGCCGAAATAGCATACTACATTTGATTTCAAGACAGACTGTTAAAATTGAGTGATGAAGTCATTTTCAAGTCATGGTTGGGCATGAAATGGATATCTTCTAAAATTCCAAGTTGTGTGCAAATTATGAATTTGTAGAAACATCACCTAAGAATGCTTCACACAAAAAAAATGAGAAAGGAGTTGATTCGCATCCATATTAGTCGTAAACTCATCGCAGGGTGTCCTACGGTGTCGCGTTTCATGCGATTTGTGAGTAGTAGACGGTGGCCCATTGGGGGAGAGGTGAAAAGGAGGGCAACGCATCGGAATAGTAATTTTTAAGAAATCGCTGTCATTTCGATTTTTCTTTTTCTTCTTTTTTATTTTTTATAAGAACTAACATAACTTAGCCTAGCTCGGGTTTTCGGTTGGACGTTGGCTTTTGGGACACCCTGTATAAGTGCACTTTAGCAGTCAGTCTTTTGGGGCGCGATTGCTGGGGCGCATAAACATTCTCATAATCAAAGGTTATGGAGATGCGTTGTCCAAGGTAAATAAATGGAGGCGCTTTTATAGGGCCCATTTTTATAAGGACAAAAATAGTTATTGTTTTTGCATTTACGTGGTATTGGAAATATTTTACAATCGTAATTGTACCTTACTTGCAAACGTCAAATTGTATTGAAATTTTGCACACTTATCAAGAACCGACGTCCGTACTGTAATTTAATACCATGACTGCATCATGGCGTAGCGGCGAGCATGCTCAACCACAGATTTGTCCGGACCAAATTTTTAATAACGGCGTGCGCACCTTGGCGGTGTCACACCCGCGATTCGTAGGTCTCACTGGTCCTGCGCCTAGTTTCTCTGCGGTCGGGTCGGATTATCGTTCCACGACAGAGTATGGGAATTAGAGAATAGATAGTGAAATGTGTTAAAGGGGTAGTTCCATGCTGCATCGCGGCCGAATTAGTCGGGCACGATTGGGGAGGTACATCTCGCTCACATGTTATCGCTGTAAAGTGGCAGGTACGCTGGGGCGTTTCACGAAGTTTGTGAGTATCCAGAGGCCCATTGAACGGGAGGAGCGAAGCGCAACCGCATGGCTATAATGCTGACGGATTTCCATGGGTGTCGGTATTCTTCAAACGGCTCTGATTTCTCGTTTGCCTGCCTCTGCCCTCCCACTGTTATTAGGTATATAATTTTTTTCCAAATATTTTTTTGTATAGTCACTAAGATTATTTTTATTTGCAGGTAAGTAATCACGATAAGTGATAGTCGCACTGGCGAAAGCGCTGATAGTAAGTACAAAAAATATACGAGAGAACTATTATTTTAATTTGTGTCCAACTCCTCCCCATTCCTCCCGAGTCCTCCTCGCCTCAAAGGGAATAAAGAAGCCCTTGAATTGCCAACGTGCCACTTAATTATGTTTTTGTCGCTGCCTCCACGTTTTGTTTGTTTTTAATATTGTTTTTGTGCTAACTTATCGCATCAAAGCGCCGTTGGCAAATCCTTGAGTACATTTGTGTGGCTTTCTGTGTACGATATAAGAAAGCCTATCTGAGACAAACACACGTATCTTGCTACACACACCTGCAACTTGTGCTGCTGTCCATGGGCGTCCGTAGTCATCAAGTCTCCGACTGCTTGTCCGCTTCTTTCTACGATATGAATGTAAAATGGTCTCCACTAGAAGTAAAATTATCATGCTGATGACAACGATGAATCTGAAACTGTATGCAATACATATCCATCGTTCAATGTTAAATACTGATCATGACATATCTAATGCCGTTTCGACTTCAAATCTGATGTAAATCAAAGCGTGTGTGTAGTTGTGTACAAGCGTTGGATGTTATTTATATTTCGCCTTATTCTACGTTTGTAGAAAACACTAACAGAATAAAGGTATCTCACATTGAAAGTTTCATTCAGAAACACTTGCACAAGTATCGTGAACACAGTTGTCACTTCTCACGCAAAGATACGTAGATGTCCCTGTTTTTACTCTGTTGGTAATCTTGTTTGACATCTTCAGGGTGTCACTTTTTCGTCAAAGTGTGCGCGCATCATATAGGGAAATCGCATTAGGGAAATATTGTATTTGTAACTCATCATTTTTCCCTAATGCGCCAAAAGAAGTCTAACTTCAATAAAAGCCAGTTACACTACAAATTCACTGATCACCATTAAGTACTGGTGACCATGCAGAACCAAAACCCATTCCCACAATCCTCTAATCACTATTAAATACGGATGATCATGGAGAGTATAAACCCATTTTCACTAAAAATAATCTGATCACTACTATGTACTGCATACCATGCAGAACTGAAAGCCATTCTCACTACAGATCCACTGGTCGCTGTTAAATTCTGAGGATTAGGACGAGTCTAGAGCCATTTCTAGCACAATTCCATGATCAGGACAAATTTAAAGCCATTTTCACTACGAATCCACTGATCAGTATGGACTGGTGTTAAATTAGGTTTACAATTCATCCAGGCGAGGATTAATCAAGTCGGTCCTGATAAGAGCACCGTCTGGGCATCCAACAAGTTGAGAGATTCACCTCCGAGCAATCAGTCTGCTGCGGATCCTCATTACCGGTAATGGGATTGCCGCTCCTGTCGATAAGACACTCGCTTTGTGAAAATAAATAAAATAACCTTTATTTGTACGAGCAAGGTTACGTCGCTTTTCGAGTTAGATGGATTCACATTATGAAATAAATTAAAAAGAAAAGAAAGTACGCATTCTCCTTAGTGTGAAAGTATACAGGATGTTCTAAAAGTCAACATCCAACCGAAAACCCAAGCTAGGCTAAGTTATTTTGGTTTATATATATAAAAAAGTTCAAGACAGACTTTACCAATATAACTTAGCATAGATCGGGGTTTCGGTTGGACGTTGACTTTTGGGACATTCTGTATACTAGCTGCGCCACGCGGCTTCACCCGCGTACTTTACCTCCCAAAAACGCAACCTGAGTGGTGGAGTGTCATAAGATTCCAACTTATCGGATATTTGCATTCTAAAGGAATTAAAAATTAGTAGTGTAATAGTTTCTGACATATCGTGATTAATCAGTGAGCGGTTTTAACTACTAAAACATCTTCTTATTAAATATAAGTTTTTAAATTACATTTTAAGTAAAGAAGATACACAGAAGACAGGTGACCTTCGCCAGTACTAACCCGTGAATGTCGCATAAAGCGTCGTTATATGTTGAAAAACCACCGGGATAACGTCCTTGAGAGTCCTCACAGTAAATTTACTTTCAGTTAGTGTGGGAACTGTCACTGTTGAGTCGTGTGATACTAAACATTCACTTCTAAACTAATATTATAAAGAGGAAACTAAAAGGAACAATTCGATTGTTTGTTTGCATTGAATAGGCTCCGAAACTACCGGACTTATTTGCTAAATGACATTTTCTTAAACGTTTTGATCATTATGGAACTTCGATACTGTAGCCAAAGTTGCGAAAAAATATCAGTAATCATCATATAAAGTAAATACTCAGAGTTTATTGACTACTGGCTGTCCCGACAGACGTTGTTCTGTCATAAATTTATTATTACGTATTGTAACGTGTAATGTTCACGACGCCGAAGTTAAAATTCGTAATTATTATACTCTTGTAAATTAGCGCGAGCCGGTGCGGACTGGTAGTAGTGTAACCGTCCTGTTGTATGTAGAACTATTCTTCACTACTTTATTTATTGCTCGTCTCCTACACCAAGCCCACACGGAGTGTACTCAGAAGAAGCACTCTCGGAGTTTTACTTTACGCCGACAGATGTATCTTTAGGCCGAGATTAGTTCGAGATTTTTATTACGATACGTTACTTGGCAGCGGCCTTGAGTGGCGGTATTAAATTAACATCGGCACAAGTATAGCGTTTAACGTTTATCAGAAGTATTTACTGCTATCAGCAATATTGATATCTCGACGATATTTTTAGTAAAAGGTAGTGCCGTGCTGCACTGTAGCCAAATTGGAGTGACGCTCACATGACGTCGCCGTAATGTGTAATACCGGCGTAAAGTGACATCTTCGGTGTCGCGTCTTGTGCGGTTTATGAGATCCGTGGCCCGTTGGCGGGGAGGTGAAACAAAGGACAACGCAGCGGCATAGTAATTATGTTGATGTTCATGGGCGCCGGCAGTCGTAAAAACGCTCGAATTTCTCGTTTCTCCACCTATACCATTAAAATACCTTCAACGATAAAGGTTTGCTAGTTCACTTTGTTTTTACCCAACTGCGCAACGCAAAGCAGGATTATGTGTGTAGATACCTATGTATGTATGTATGTATGTATGAAGACCCAGATAATATACCACGACCCAATTGGTCGGGTACTGTCCCAAGTTGGTGTTCGGATCCTTCGCAACCGGCGTGTTTGTATGAAGTTATGAAAGTAGAGGAGGCAAGGCAGCTATGTGACATGTGACGCTCCGTTCACTCTGCCTACCCCGTTAAGGAACTGGCGTGATGATGTGTATGTATGTATGTATGTATGTATATATATGTGTATGTAGGTGTCAATTTATTAGTCATTTTATTTTTTTGCTATCGCGTTTTTGTTTTTTAATTAATAATGCGTTAATAATAATCCAATGGGTTTGACAGAGAATGGATAGCGCCTGATTATGATTAATTCGTATATCTATGCGCTACAGCGGTGTCGACTAGCGTCCCCCCCCTTCTGCAATTAGACGTCTCGAGGAGTGTGAAGATTATTTCTATTTGATGATTACATCAAATGCGTCGCGTAGAAGGGACATAATGTTTGTCACTAATCAAGAGTTTTGCATATAGTGCGATATGCTTGACGATTTTTGTAGGATAAAGAAACAACGCACCAGCACAGCGATTATGCGTTCATGTTGCCTTCCCGTCCAGTGGGGCCACCGTAAATTCAAACACCACACGAAATGAAATTTTAAACGACAGACACCTCCCCGGATGTGATGCCTCAATATGTAGCTAAGCATCAGTAACAGGTCTCAAATATTTACATGAATATAGAATTCAATGCTCAACGTAGACGGAACAATGTGTATGACTAACAACGTAGACGGAACAATGTGTAACTGCAGTACGTTTGTGTTGCGCGCTCATTGGACGTAATAATTTGGTTAGTATTAACGCTTGGCCGGGCAAATTAAATGACTTTCAGATGGCTTCTGCTGGGAATTGGGATTGATTTTACAAATTAAGCGGCATCCACTTGGCTTCAGTTCCGAAGCCGCGTTGGTTCAGTTGTTGTGTGACCGCATTTTTTGTATAGGATGACAAACGTGAAATTTGTGCAATTTAACGAAGCTTGTTGTTAAAAATTACCTTAAGCTTGTTGTTATTATCAAATTACCAAAGCTTATAGTTGTTAACGATTTACCTTGTTGACAACAAGTTATTGTTAGTAATTTACTGAAGCTTGTAGTTTTTAATGATTTATCTTGTTGTTAACAAATCATCTCAAGCTTTTGATTGTTAACAATTTACTTTGTTGGTAACAAATTACAGATTGATAGAACTTTGTTGTTGTGTTGTTAACATCCGCATATGCGTGTTGCTCTACTTAGCCCCATCTAGCTCCTCGTTCTCCCCATACCTCCATTGGACCACTGACTTCTCGTAAACCACGCGAAACACTTATAGCACAACCATCATTTTTAAGGTATCACTTGAACGAGCGGTGATTCCCTGGTCGCGGCGCTCTGATTCGGCTGCAATGCATGCAACATCATACTGACACATGTTAATTACCAAAGCCGCGCTGTTTTGGATATTATGCAACTAGTTATACTCGACTTCTACTTCACTCAAACCCGAAGCCCACGTTTCTCTCCCGGTTCGGGCCAAAACAGCTACCAGTATTATTCGTTTCCCAATTACGTTCTGGAGTCAGAATGGTGTCTTGTTCCAAACTGACTGTTTTCAAGGACTGCCTCGTAGTACGCACGGTTCTATGGCGATATAATATCATATTACTTACGCTGTTTTACATGACTGATACTTTGGTGAGGGGTAGTGCCATGCTGCATTGCAGAGAAATTGGTCCAAGACATCCGGACAACCGCATGATACCGCCGTTGAGTGAAATCTTTGGTGTCACGGTTTGTGACTAGCTGGTGACCCATTGGAGGGGGGATCCTAAGGAGGGCAACGCATCAGCATAGTAATTATGTGGATGTTCATGGGCGTCGGTAGTCGTAAAAAGGCTCTGATTTCTCTGTTACCCCCCTATACTTAAGAAAATATATATGTATGTATTACCGATAGACTATAGAAGTATATAATCAGATACAATTTATTTTAATGAAATGGATTGTTTGTCTGTCATCTCGTGTCGCCCGAAGCGGTCACTGCTGCAGAATGATCTACAATGTTACTATACCATTAGTTAATTGTTTATTATTAAGGGAGAGCCGATTTCAGTCACTCATAGTATTAGATCTCCGTCTAGTGACGTCCGTTTACGTTACGTTTAGCCGGAGATTAACCGGACGTTTCGATACCCGTTCGTCAACTAAGAACGTAAGGCGCATTATTTATAATGCTCGTTAGCCGCCTCATTGGCGGCCATTGTTTATTGTGCATCTAGTCATTATATCCGATATGTTGTTAATACCAAGGGCCGTTATTATTGTGCTTATCAATTCATGCTACAACTTTTTTTTATAGAAAGGGGTTAAACGAGTAATCGGTGCCTTTTATACGACAATATCCGTCCATGAACATCCACATGATTGCTATGGTAATGCATTGCCCTTCTTTCCCCCCAAAATAGGCCACCGGCTACTCATAGATGTCACGAAACGCGATACTAAAGATGCCACTTTGCGGCGGTATTATGTGAGCGAGAAGTACCCCCCGGGTCGTGCCGGCCCAATTTCGCTGTAATGCAGCATGGCACTGCCTCTTCGTAAAACTTCACGTATATCCCAAAAGCTATAAACCGGATCCTTCTTCATTTGTTGGAAGTTAGTGCGTCGAAAATAGCGTCGACGTTGTGTAAGTACCAGGGTATAATGAACAAGGGGCTATTGTTTTGTACTTGGTAGATTGTTTCATTATTTGAGTGTTCAATTATTGTACCTTTAAGGGGTGTGTTTTTCATTATTGAGAGGGAAATGAGATCACCTGCTGTATGTAAGCTGACACAGCTGCGTCAGAAGGGTGGATAATGTTTTTGAACGTGTGTGTGTACGTAAATTTCTATTTTCCCTGCGTTTGTAACGTTTTAAGGGTCGCGAGATAGAAGATGATAATGTCAGTGATACTTTAAAAAATTCAACTAAACAAGTTTCTTGTTTTCACATTTATCGTATAAAATAGTTGCCGTTATTGATTACTGACTGAGATATGAATAAAGGACGTTCATATTGCAGAAACCAATTATACTGTTAACTCTTAATTAGCTAGGGCCAAGTGGGACGTCAGTTGACTGGATGTTGTGTAAGAAGTACTAGGATATAATAAACAAGAAGACATCGTTGTATAATTTCGTAGTTAAATTACAAGGTTTCAGATACAATCTATGTTTCCATACATTTTATTTCTTTTCTTGTATAAAATGTTTAGTATTTTTATGCAAACTTTGAGTGAATGAATGAATCAGCCTATAGCAGTCCTATAGGCCGATTTGTTTGTTTGAGTGTTGACTTCCGAGGCAGAGAAGGCGTAGTTTTTTTTATATATATTGTATGGGGGGCTAATGATAAAACACGGAGTCTTTACGAGTATCATAGCAATACTATAATACTAACCCCTGGCCCGCCTAAAAGCGATATGACCCTGTTATTGGAAGTGGCAAGCCGTTATGAAATACGGCGACTACCACATATGCACATAACTTTTTGACAAAAAATATTGGCTAACAGTGTTACAAAACAATCATACTATAACATATTGTAGCGGTTCGTAGAATTCAAACATACATCATTCATAATCTCCGAACAGGACAGACGTCTGTTATACGGACGGGCAGACGGACACGACGAAATCATTTCTTTCGTTCCCTTTTTTGCCATTCGACTACGGAACCCCAGAAAAGTGCCACAAGATGTGACAGGGCGTTTGATAATGCGTCATATCTCCGTTCTTGTTTTTCATCTTTGAACCCGTGTTTACAATTCCAATTGCATTGAGCGTCGGCAGTGAGGCCGATATTAATTTGAATAAACCAACACGTCTAACGTAGGGATGTCGAAAATCTAGGCTACGTATGCATATCCATACATATTCAAGACCTAGCTTGCTGATGCCACGGTGATGTAGCATGTGTGACATCCTTTGATGGACGGACGCGTTTGCAGTTGTTTAGTTAGGCGATAAGAACAAGTTTTTTTATAACATAGGGGGAAAACGAGTAATCGTAGTCTTTTTTTATTACCGACACCCATTAACATCCGAATAATCACTATGTCGATGCGTTCCCCACCTTTCCTCCTCCCCTCGAATAGGCCACCGGCTATTCACAAGCCGCATAAAACTCAACACTGCAGGTGTCACTTTTCATGTGAGCTAGAGATACCTTACAATAAAACTACTTTTACCGATTTTATCGCGGTTTATTTAATTATTTATCTAGCCCGATGTTTCAGAAGCTTTACAGCAAACATGGATGACATTGCAGAGATGACAGATGTCCTGATGTACCAAGTTTTTAAAAGTACCCGAAGAATTATAATTTTAGTTGTTCCGATTAACGAAAACAGTACTTTACTATCTCTTGCTGTCTTGAGGTGTTATGTTTACTTCTAGATTTGATTATGTTCACTACTGGGTGCCAAGCAGAGGGAAGAATCAGCCATCTTCTCTATTGAAATTTGGATGTTTTTTAATTTCAATAGCCTCACAGATAATCCTTGGAAGGAATCGGTGTACCCTAGTGAGGATTTGCGCTTTATCAAATCTAATGTAATGGCAGAGGCCAATTTCAGCATGCTCACAGATCGCAGATTTTGTAACACGTCGGTGTCTCATATCGGCTATATATTCTGAAGCGTCGGGCTAGATAAATAATTAAATAAACTGTGATAAAATCCGTAAAAATAGTTTTACTGTAATGAATAACATACGCGTAAACTTAGACATCAATATGTGAACTAGAGATACCTCCCCGGAAGTATCATCGAACGTACGCTGCAATGCAGCATGGCATTATCTCTTACTAAATTTACGCTTTGTTTAGTTAAACATGTACATAGAGAATACTGATGTATGTAATGCGGTATAAAACATGAAAATTTCATAGTACTGCGGTTTGCGAGTAGAATGCATATTCAAGCTCCAGCTGGTCGGTGTGACGGTGATGTAGTTCCTCTACTGCTTCGTGGCCTATTGGTAAGCATGTTAAACCTGACTATCTGAGTAGTGCCGTCGCGTTGGAACAGGTGAGTGTGGGAATAGAAAGTGTACTTGTGTCTGCGCAAACAGGTGTGCTCTCTAAAATTTCCCACGTGGATGCCTGTTCCCTATAGAAATGGTCTCCGTGGTCGAAATTCTGCTATGTTATATCAGGAAGTTTATTAGTTTAGTCACTAATGTATTAATTTACTGAATTATACAGATAATATTGGGGTAACATAAAATGAAAACATGTCTAATTACAACATCGCATGAGAAATAATTGGTTCATAGAAAACAAGCGCACAAATGTATTACATTCAATAAGACGAATCAAGTGTGTATTCAGCGGTAATTGGACGTGGAGCTGCGAGTCTCGGTCACGTGGTCGGGCGTGGCACGAGTGTCACGTCAGTCACGGACGTGTCACGGCGGGACGTGACGCAGTCACGCTGCTCTAACGTTTCAATAAAAGTGACTGGGACTGGGACCTCCGTGCTAATTACGACGCACTTGTTTACATTAATTAGATCCGCTTGTCGCGACGTATTCTCGTTTCGTGGTTTCGCGTTAACTGAATTAGAATTCGCTTCTTATGAGTGTTAGTGTCTGTCTGTCTGACAGCTAATGAAAGCTTGTATGTGCCCTTTTATGTGATGGAAATGGAACAACTCGAATGTCGTTGTTTCTTTTACTTGTACTAAAAGCAGTTACGTATTGCGAGGTCAAAAGTGACGCTTTATGCTGAGAATTCACGAAGCGCTTCTCACCCGCGACCGCCGCGGTTGCGGCACTGTAGAATCTGTATGATCCAAATATGTATGTTATTTAATTAATTAAACTTTAAACACATTTTACGACACGCGGTGTGCGCCCATTGTGATCGGCGGTTACACTCACGCGCTCTACGATGGGTTTGCGGACTGGACTACAACTGATCGTTAACCGTCTCGTAAGTTTTGAAATAAAACCGCGAGCCACCACCGCTGCGGGTGCGGGAAAAAATGGCTCCGTGATTTCTTAGTTTTGTTTGGCAACTTGTTTCACTAGGTGAAGTTTTGTAAGTCAAATCGTATCACCACCAAGCCCTTATGTCAATATCCCGAGATACGTCGCCCGACAGACAGTGTCCTACACAACATCGTTTGTTCTGCGACGTTTGTTATAATTCGATACATTCATTTTATTTATTTTTTAAGTTGTAAATCTATGTACCGCAGGAGTATTTTTTCCGTATTGATGCCCATATATATCCACACGATTGTTATGCAGATGTGTTGCTCGCTTTTCTACCCCAAGTCCTCCGATGTAGAAATCGCAAGAAATGATGGCACAAAGACACCAAAGCTGTCACTGTACGACCCAATTTGGTTGCAATGCAGCAGGGCACTGCATCCTACATATTCATCATCATCATTACCAGCCCTTATCGGTCCACTGCTGGACACAGGTCTCTTTCCATGACCGCCAAGACGGCCGATCGCCTGTTAAATACGAACCGGCTACTGTACGGAGGTCGTCTCCTCACCTGGTGAACGGTAGACCAACACTTCGTTTTGCTAAACGCGGCCTACACTCCGGAACCTTAGTGGAGGTAACTTAAACCTACCTCCTACACTTACTTGTCTGTGATGCTTTCGCAGTATGCACTTGGTTGAAAATTGACCCGTATGTAAAAATCTGGAATATTAACCTTTATCTTTGTAGTGTACTTCGGAGCAAATATCAATGTAAAACTAGGATATAGTGAATAAACATGTGATTCCTTTAACTGGGACAAAACCAATATCCTTTGTCTAAATAGTGCCAACCTCACTAATCTAATATCCAGATAATATAATTTACGCGCTCGTTCCTTTTCGCGAAACGAATGTCTAGGAAATTATATATTACTAGTTCATAGGGCAAACGTTGTTTTGCCATTAAAATTAAAAAAATATATTTTAAGGGTGTTCTCAGACCTACTGAATGTGCATATGGAATTTGGTAAGAATAGGTAAAGCCGCTTCGGAGGAGTAGGGTGACTAACATTGTGACACGAGAATTTTTTATATAAGATATATATCATAATATATGGAACTTTTAAAAAATATTTTTCTGTATGTCGGATAGATTTTTAAGAAAATATATACATTCGTTCAGTCGGCAGTTGTTTGTCAATAACAATTTACATTTTCTTTTCACTTGTTCTTATTTATACACAAAGATGATTCTATATAACGGAATTGAGCCGGCACGATCGGGGAGGTACCTCTCGCTCACACAATACCGCCGTAAAGTGAAGGAGGGAAACGCATCGGCGTTGTAATTATGTGGATGTTAATGGTCGTCGGTAGTTATGAAAAGGCCCCGATTTCTCGTTTGCCCCCCTATTCTATAAAAAAAATGATCATAAATAATCTTATTTGACAGCCGGTTGGCACAACAACACGAGAATTTTATATATAAGACATGTGCCACACATCGCTAACACCGTAACACGAACTGATGCTGTGACGCGATGTGGCGCCGAAGCCATGCTCGGTACATTGCATGTTCTGATAATGAGGATGCCGCGCTGAACTGCCGCTCTACGGTAAGGAGATACGCGCTTGTGAGAACAATGCCTCTCAAGTTCGCTAATAATTAATAAACTTGTATCTGCCGTGTAATAAGCGACGGCGAGTTCGTTCGTGTGCATACAACGTTATCTTCAACTTTGTTGGGCAAATGTCGTCAATTATGTCTGACGCATGACTTCTCTTCACTATCATGATTTATTAACGTTAGAGTAATAAAAATAGAAATAGAAATAGCCTTATTCAATAATTTCAATAATCCTACACTATTGTAATACAAACAAAGAGATAGTACCATGCCGCATTGCAGCGGAATTGCGCAGGCACTACTAGGGAGGTACCTCTCGCTCATATGATATCGGCGTAGTGTGATGTGTCCGGCGTCCCGTTTCGTACGGTTTGTAAGTAGCCGAAGGTCCATTGGAGGGTAGGCGGAAAGGTTAACGCATACATAGTAATTATGCGGGAGTTCATATGCGTAGCGGTAGTTGTAAAAAGGCTCCGATTTCTCGCTGGCGGCCCCCTATAGTATAAAAAGGCTCCGATTTCTCGTTGGCGGCCCCCTATAGTATAAAAAGGCTCCGATTTCTCGTTGGCGGCCCCCTATAGTATAAAAAGTCTCCGATTTATCGTTGGCGGCCCCCTATAGTATAAAAAGGCTCCGATTTCTCGTTGGCGGCCCCCTATAGTATAAAAAGTCTCCGATTTCTCGTTTGCGGCCCCCTATACTATGAAAAGAAACTAACAGTACGCTTAGCAGATTACTTAGATTAAAAAGGACAAGCTTAGGAATGCTTTTGTGCTCCCGCGCCAAGAGTAGCTCATGAGTATGTTAATAAGCGAAGCAAAAATTTTGGGCCCTTCTCTATTGAAATTACTTTGTACGGACGAGTATGAGATTATAAAATCTGTAGAAGTGCAGAACGAAGTACAAATTAAATAAAGCGTCACCCACACTACGGCGTGCATACGATGTCTCGTGTAACACACAATTTGTCACAATGTCAAATGTGTTATGACGTAATACATTCAGGTTTATTGTATACCTACAAAAGATTGTAGTGAATTTTGTTCTCCGGGCGATGGATGGTAATGATAATTACTTACTCATATATTTCTTTAGTCGTACGTGAGAAGTACAGGATGTTCTCGTAATAATACCTGTGTACTTTTTGTACAGTAATACTGTACATAATGTAGCGAGTCACGTTTTGACGTGACTGGTTTTAATTAAATACTTTATTGCATTAAAATATACTTTGAGGTTAATATCATAAATGGTTCATATGATAAATATATTCGTGTTGCGCTCGATTGTAGTGCAGCGGTCCCCAAATAGCTGCTTTTAATTAACACTAAAAGAAAGTAGCGAAACCGCGTAAATTATCATTTGAATTACTTTCATATGATAAGGTACGCGGTTATATTTATTTTAGTTTTCATTTTCATTTATTAAATGTCAGTTGTGTTTTCATGTATTTATTTTATTAGCATAGAAATAATTCTTTGTAATTACACCAAAACTCCTTGGTACTCGAATCCATCCCGGACCGGCTGCTTCACCGGGTGAATACCTCCGTTCCTGTATCTCGCTACGGAGGAGTCATGTGTGTAGAACCACGGGACGCTGCTAATGTAAGGAAGAGGTAGTGCCATGCTGCATATGAAGGGGTGGTGCCATGCATAGTACATGACACTACATCCACCTATGCAACGGAATGGGACCGGAAGTACTCCTCGCTCAGGTAACACCACCCTAAAGTGTCATTATCAGTGTCGCGTTTCGTAGGGTTAGTGAGTAGCCGGTAGCCCATTGGGGGGGGGGGAGGTGGTAGGAGGCCAACGCATTTGCGTAAAACCATGCGAATATCCATGGGCGTCAGTAGTCGTCAAAGGTTTCTCGTTTGCCCCTCATGCTATAAAAATACTTTGTATGAACATACTAACAGCGGAAACTACTGGCCCGTTCCCGTGAGTGTATGACAGGGTTGCCACCCGTACTGTATTGCACAGTGTTGTCCTCTTTGTATGGATTTGTCATGGAGGCGTATTTTGATATCTACGACACCAATAAAAAGTAAAATAAAAAATTACCTTCACGCCTGTTATCCCCGAACGAAGGCAGAGGTGTACTAGTACAACCGCAACTCGTAAGTCCAGTAGATATACTAGCATACCCACGACTAGCCAAGATACTGAGGCCCATGATGTCATAGGTGGTAAGCCTATGGCCACTTCGGGCACATTCCAATCCCGGACAATGTAATGCGTGCTCAGAATAATCTGAGAAACATTTAATAACAGTTGCCCGACCTTGGGATCGTACCCAGGATCCCACGCGCCTCACGGTCTTAACAGGCGACGCCCGCACCGTTACACCACAGAGGCGATTACACACCAATAAAGTACGGTAGAATACTCCATTTCCTAAGCGTGATTGATGCTCGCTCGTTACTAATTAGGAGTAGACTATGATGCGAAAATTCGGCCGTCTGATATCATTGAAGGTTAGGTTTGGTCCCATGTAACTATATTTTAATTTTTAGTGCAAAGAGGTTGTAAATATCTTCAAAAAAATCAACAAAACTGCAACAACTAGCTGTGAAATTTATATTTATTCCAACGAAATTAAAAAAACCCTAGTTTAACTGTAGGACCTTGTTGACATACAGAGCTACGTAACGGCACGCGTCGTTGGTTTCAAATGAAAAAACGTGTGCGTACAAGCGGCCTTAAGGACTTGAGTCTTGGGCCTTACAACCCTTACTGTAACCTAGCCTGGCTGCTTACGTACCTTCCTACTTAACAAGATAACACGTAGGTATCTTAAATAGGTAGATTTTTTAATAAAAAAAAATTAAGAATTCTCAATCACAGGTTCGCGTATTATTCTGGAAACGTGTACAACGTGAATTGGGTAAGATTAAGACAGAAATATTTTAGGAAAAGGCATTGACCCCACCTACTAAACTACAATAATATGAAAGTGTTATTTAAACAACAAGACATCTTCACGCCAGCTCCCTAATGGGGTAGGCAGAGGTGTCGGAACGCCATACATCATCATCCTTACATACCCGCCTTGCATGCTAATATTACTTATATTCATAGTAAACTACACGGCGTAAACTCGCGCGGCCAAAGGTTAAAGGCGCCGGGCGCATCAGCTGTACGCTGACCGTTAGATCTAGATAACCGTAAAGTAATAATTTCAAAGACAAGTAGGTCAACTTTTAAGTACCTATTTGCTTACATATTCGGAACAAGAATCGGTGAAGCTCTGTGATTTCTTAGTGTCACACAAAGCAGCCTGTAGTAATAAAGAGGTAGTGTTATGTTGTTGCACTGTAGTGCTGCATAATAATAGTAATTATGCGGATGTTTATGGGCGTTAGAAGTTATCGAAAGGGTTCGTTTTCATGACTACCGACAGTGCATTTCTGTGGATTGCGTTGATATCTAATAAGTATGTATATGTATGGCCATCGAGTCTCATTAACAACAAAGCGATAGTATAACCACATCATAATGATCGTCATACAAATTGTCGCACGTACTGTGAAGTAGTCAATTAAGTGGCATGTAGAACACGAGAGGTGGGGGTCTGTTACACGCATCGTCGCGACAGCGCAACACCTCGGCATCGTCGCTGACAATCAAAAGAAGTAATTGCATGTTCATTTGTGTTGGCGTCACGCGACGTCGCGTGATTCGTGTGATGCGTAAATTAACAAATAATTAGATGCTCGAATTTGGTATGACAAGTGGAGGGCGTACGTTCGAGTGGAGATTAATTTCACTTTAGCTCCGAAGTTACGTTCTAAGTGTAACTCGACTGTAAACATAGATGTTTTGTTAAAGTCCTGGTTAGCTTGTTAGGAATTTTAGTGAAAAATAAATTTGGTTTCCACAGTCTCAGCTTAGGAGTAACAAAGATATTTTTTTATAGGTAAAGGGGGTAAAATAATAGTAGGAGTTTTTTATGACTATCGATGCTTTTAATCTGCGATATTATTTTGCAAACGTGTTGTCATCCTGGTCTCCTCGCTTCAAATGGAGAATACTAAACTCACAAAATAAAGTGCATACAGCATAGCTGTCATTTTACATCTGTGTTATGCGAGAGGTACCACCTCCGTCGTGCAGCTCCATTTCGGTTACAATTTTAAACTAGCACTAACTAAAAATACATATAAATTAAGACAAAGAGCTCAATAATGTTAGTTCGTTTAAAACTCGCGGTTACACATGTCACTCGCTCGTTGATACCAGGAGCCCCGTCGCTAGGTCGGATGTAGCCTTCCAGTCTAAGTTTTTCGCCGGACTATCGGAGATCATACAAAAAGAATACGTTAATGACTAACAAAAACTTAGGTATTTAGTAAGTTTACTCGATCTTGGTGATCAGAATTTATCTGCATTGCTGCTAATAAGACTAATATGATACGTAGTCTAAAATAATTTGAAGAACATCATAATGAAAAAGAGAATTTGGTTTAAAATCGATGTTATACGTGTCACCCGCGAGTTGACACCAGGGCTGCATGATTGTGATGGATGCTGTGTTAATGTGCCCGGTGGCTTGATCGGATGTAATATTATGGTCTTCCTCCGGAGCTCCCAGGAACATGATGTTGACGTTCTATACTTTGTCTGAGAAAAATGTTATATTTAGTCGGTCTTGGTGACAAACTTAGGTGTAGTGCAACATATAAATTACGACGGTTGTATTTACTTAAATGAATCTAGAAGCAACTATGTTGAAAGAGTTTAAAAGTACCTGCTACACATGCCACTCGCTCGCTGATACCAGGGGCGCATGGTTGTGATGGATGTTGTTTTAATGTCCCGCCGCTATATCAGATGAAATCTTAACTCCAAGTTTTCCTAGGGTGTGCGCGGCTCAGTGTGTAGTCATTAGGTACTCTTTACATATCAATCTTATACGTGTTCGTAATGGTGAGTTAAATACCATTAGATTGAGCGTTCGCCGACCGGGGAAATGCCTCTCGCTCAAAGGACACCACCGCAAGGCGGGAGGCATGTTGCATTTCGTGTGTTACGTGACATGTCATCTGTAACGTGCTGTAAGGCGCAGCGTGAGGGCGCGCGTGTCGTTCTTGCTCATGTCTCGTATCGTAGTGTATACACATTATTGTACTTATAACAGTGATCTGAATTGTGCACGCACTGTTCCTGGCATGACCTAGCTTGACACAACGGACGTCGCACTGTGGAACTTAACAGTGTGGTTTGCGAGTTTCCGGTGGCACATTTGTCCTGGTGCTTTACAAACGTAGGAAAGACTGAGAGTATAGTGATTGGTGATATGAATGATCGCATCACTTGTTGATCGATAAAAATACCTTATAATGTTCACTCGCCTACTCAAAGTGGCGAAAACACACAAACGCACAAAACGTTTTTAATTTACCGCCTCGTCAAAAATGTAACTTATTTAAAAGAGCGCTCGATTTTGACACCGAGATGGCGAGATCAATTTAAAAAATTGGCAGCTAGTTTTAAACTGCGGGTGGTTTTACAAGCGATATGTCACCACTGTTATGTCTCCATTATATCATGTCATATTTTTAAACTAGTTGTTTTTTTATAGAATAGTGGGCAAACGAGCAATCCCAGCTTTTTCCTTCTTTCTGTCTTCTTTCTTTATTTTCGTAGACCACCGCGGGTCATAGACATCAGCATAATTGTTAGACGGGTGTGTTGGCCACTTCCCTCCTCACCATATTGGTGGCCACCGGAAACTAAAAAGTGACACTCAAAATTGGCGGCTATGCTGTCATGTTTCCTGCGGAATGCGAGTAGCCGGTGACCCATTGGAGGAGGTGGAAAAAAGGCAACGCAGCTGTTACATGGATATGGGCATTGATAGTCACTAAAAGGCTCCGACTGAACGTTTAGTCCCTTTATATGTAAAAAATCTTCCGTTAGTGTTAATGTTTTGTAGGCGTCAGAAGTTTATTAGTGATTATAAGAGACTGTTCGCTTGACCCTCTGTGAAAAATATCTGGTCAGGTGCGAGTCGCGCTCGATGCGCCCTATGTTGTAAAAGAACGACATGTATAATAATGAATTTATTCTATTTTGATCGTTTGTTGTTGTAGCCGCGACAAGAAAACACCACCTGTGAAAGTGACAACCGTCTAGCTATCACGATTCATGAGGTACAGCCTGATGATAGACAGACGGAATCTGACTAGTAGGGTAGGTAGTAGTATTTACCTGTTGGGTACAGAACCTTAAATAACCTGTTAGCTATTCCATAAATCAACACCCTACGGACACCGGTACATAATTTTTGTTCAAATTCGTTCCATCCAGAATGTTCTCAACGTGAAAGATGAGATCAAATGAAAAATAAAACGCAAGGGTAATAACTCACCGGTGTTATCACCGCTGCGTTATATCGCTGTTCATTATTTACACTGCCGGTAAACGCAGGGAACGCCGCACACGATAAATCCACACAGTGACGGTCGTGATGCCTTTTACAATTATCAATTCGACGATGGCAAAGGGGGACAGTTATTGCCAGTTTATGTTACTGATGACTGGTAATGGCCTGCATCATTTATCGATTCACTGTTGCACTTTTTTTGTAATATAGGAAGGCAAACGAGAAATCGGAACTTTTTCTGCTACTGCCGGCTCCCATGAATATGCGCAAAATTACTATGCCGATGCGCTTCCCTTTTTTCCTTACCCCTCAATTCGCTACCGGCTACTCACAATCTGCACAAAAGGCGACACCGAAGATGTCACTTTTCGTACGGATTGTGAGTAGGTTTTTTTAAGAAATATTAACTTAAAGAATAGACAACAAGACCCCCCCCCCTGTTGTCTATTCTCAGACCGAATGTACACATAAAATTAATTATAGGATATGGTCATATATCCAGCGGCAGCTGAATAGAAGCGCTCAATCATCATTATGATATTTGCTTTACGCAACTAAGACAGAATCATAAATGTCGTAGTCGTATAGTACAAATCGTCGTATTACATTACGGCTGCCATTTTCAAAAAAAAAAATGCACGATCTTTTGTGACGGGACAATGATTAGACGGATTGTCATTACGAGACGATCTGCAATATGGCGGATGACGTTTAGCCTCTAATGTCTTGATTTTAGGCAGTGATTACTAAAGATGAAATTAGGCCAAATAGGCCACGAAGTCGCAACAGGGAGCTACGCTCCCGCCTAAAACTTTGGACCTATCTGGGCATAGCTTTTTATTTCTCTATATTTGACAATCGACGCCATCGTTATTGTCATGTGAAACAGTACTACCAGTGTTATAGTTAGCAACTAAAGCGTGTTGAAAAGGCGGATAATGATTCACCTTTTTTAAACAAAGCTAACTTTATTGAATAGCGTATAACGCCGTACTATTTCTGGCGCAATTTCACTCAGCCGTATTCAGTCCGGTTACTCGTTACCGGTCCTGTTTTTGAAAATGGCTAGCCGCAATGTAATACGGCGGTTTGAACAATCTGACTGCGACATAAATATTTTATTGTAGCACCCTAACACCTCAATCATAACAATGTAACACTTTTATAAACTACTCTTGATCACAATAAAGTTTGAATTTCAGTTATCATACGAATTTTGCACGATACATTTAATTTTGCGCAAGTTTTATCATGGTGTCGCTTTCGGTCGTGTTTTGACTTGACCATAGATGGCTCTGCTAGTGTAAATGTTGTCGTTATTTTTCTTGGCGTTTTAACCGACGCCTAACGGATGTTAGGTGCTACCGGAGGGGGGTGGGAGGGGGGTGTAATTAAAAGTTGGCCCCCGTTCAGATGCAGCGTGTAAATTCCCATTAAAACTTTCCGCGTTAACGTTACGTGAACTTAAGTGAAACACAATCTGTTTTGCCATCGAAGATTTATTTTTAATATTCGAAGTGTTGTTCGTGTATCATCTTTTGAGACGTGTAGTTGTAGCATCGTATACATATCCAAGACTATGATGACCTGGGACACCCCTATCCGCGGCCTGAATGGTTTTATAGTATAGGGTGGCAAACAAGATAGCGGAGCCATTTTACGACTAACTATGCGTATGAGCATCAGCATAACTACTATGCCGATGCGTTGTCCTCCTTCTCACCTCCACCCAATGGACCACATAAGTGGGCAACGATTACAACTTGCATCTTCAGATCGCCATTCTTATCTACCTCCTCAGTGCTTTATAAATCATCATCGTCATTATCAGCCCTTATCGGTCCACTGCTGGACAGAGGCGTCTCTCAATGCTACTCGCATCCGCATGTACGCTATAGACGTACTGTACATTTTTCGTAGGTAATTGTAAATTGCCTATTATTGTTTTCTTAGAGAAAGGCTAAGTAATATGAAAGCTTTTAAACTGTAGTACGTGAGAATAACTTTAAATCAGTGCAACGACTTTTAAGGAATTGCAAACAAAGAAAAAAATGTATAGTTTCTGATTTTTTTGTTATGCACTTGTGCGAAGTAGCGATCTAGCGATAGTATTACTTATAATACATAGCTCCTGGATGGGTGCCGCAACCGCGACCTCAGCTTTATGTGGCCGGCCCGCCAGTATCTGACACCATTAAGGCAATAGCTCGTGAATTGTAGGACCGTGATGACCTTTAATGACATTCCCTGAACAGCTGCTAACCTGCTAGAGGTCGCAACCTTAGTTCACAAGGACACCTACCAAAAGCCGTAACATTACGGAAATAAAAGTACAAAGTTAGATGTCCCGTAACCGCCGCGTCCCTCGTCGGGACTCTCCGGAAGCGCCGGCTTTGTGAAATGGGTCCGTGCTACAGGTGGGCAGGATGTTTGTTTTTTACTTTGACCGCTGCTAACAATGTACAGGATGTTTTTAACTCTTGCATTCGCGATTTTCGGGTGATGATTTATGAGCGTATGGTTTTGAAACGATCATCATCATATCGTAATAATAATAACAATAATAATGTCGTCCTGGCCGAGTTTCGGCTACAGCCGCCATCTCTTTTGAGAAGAACCGCCTGCGCGGGACATGTGTTTGCGCGGACACAAGTGCAGTTCCTATTCCCTCGTTCTCATATTCCGATGGGACGGCACTCCGACACGACCGGAGAGAAATCAGCCGCAGGACCGACGGCTTAACGTGCTTTCCGAGGCACGGGGATGTAACACCGCCAACTTCCTAACTCCGGACATCTATTAGAATATAGAAACATCGATTCGAAGTATGTTCAAACAGAGATTTGAAGACCCGGGATTCGAACCCGAGACCCCACGTCTCTGTTTGTACACACTTACCACTAGACCTCGATGCATTCAAAGTCATCACATCCTACTGTGATACTCTTATCTACATACAAACGTGCCGTGTCTTGCGGTTTTGTCCGCTTAAGATCTACTCCATTCATCTTTTCGGGCTTTCAAAAGATACTTGTGTTATTCGAGATTGTAATGTATACCGGTGACAAACTTCATTAGAATCCGTTCTGCGGTTTTTGTGTGAAAGAATAAAAAAATTTTTGAACTCTCTAGTTGGATGCATCCTACGTGGAGGCATTTCTTGACAGATGTTATTGCGCTAAGTACACAAAATAATGATTTCCTAGGTTTTGGCGAATGTTACACATTAGAATATAACTACTATAAGGGATTTTATAATGATTTATTAAGTACTTACTATCCCGACGTACGACGAGGTACCGACCGACGACGACAACGATAGCTTAACAGCTATTATGGTCACACATGTCCACAGATGGTCATGTAACATAAGACATCAGGACATTTGTAACCTCAGTCCACCCGTGACCATGGTAGATATACAGCTCCAGACACGGCAAGATCGTAAAATACTTAATAAACCGGGATAAAATCCGTCGAAGTAATTTTGTTATAATGTGAAAGTTAAGTTACCAAACGTAGAACGCGGAAAAGTAACCCTAGTGGTCGAGAAATTGAAAAAAAAAAATGAAAATTGTTAAAGAGACTTGACAACCTTTTAACAAAACTGGCGATCCGCCCCGGCTTCTCCTGTAAATAAATTACAGTAATGCCCCGCTTTACGCGAGGGATTCGTTCCAAAAAAAAAATCGCATTAATTGAAATTCGCGTATAACGAGGTTTATGATTAAACATAGTCAAAAATTATTACAAAAAATACAAATCATTTTAATCAATCACTTTAATTCTAGGAACACTTTATACATGCTCTTATTTTTTATCGATTGTCTTTTGGGTAACGCTTTGTTTACGTTCCTGTAAAATACGTTCAAACACCCAACCCTGTTTTTAATTGTTTGACAGATGGTCACGATACGGTCATCATTGAACCTGAATAAATTTAGTGAAAGTGCATTTTGTATTCCCCCTGAAGATAAAACTTTCTCTTCTAATTGTTCTTCCTCATCGTACATAGGATTATTCTGTAACTCGATCAGATCTTCATTGCTGAGAGGATCGTCGTGCGTTGCTACAACTACTATAAGATCTTCTACCGCGACATCTTCAAGTTCAGACCCTCAATCATTGCAGCAATGTCTTCAAGCACTTGTCTCTGCATCTGGACAATCCTTCTAAGTGCTTCCACTACATCTGGCCAAAGATTACGCCGCACCCCTTCATGCAACTCATTTTAAATTCCTTCCAAGCCTCTTTCTTGTATGTTGTGAATACACTTCATAATGTTGTATGACTTCACTATTCTCGCATAGACTGTCTTCCTTCCCCGTCAGTTTCATGAATTAGTCGGCTAAAAGTACGGCGATGGTAATAAGCTTTGAAGTTTGCTATTGCTCCCTGGTCCATAGGTTGCAATAATGACGTAGTGTTTGTTGGAAGGAACTTCAAGCACACTTTTAAATCTCTGGGCGTATCAAGTGAGGTTGGATGTCCTGGAGCATTGTCTAAGAGTAATATAACTTTAGGTTCAAGCCCATTTCTGTCACAGTATGACTTGACTGATGGGTAAAAACTCTTAGGATACCATTCTTGAAAAATTTCCCGTGTAACCCACGTGTAAATCACAAGTCTACCAGTTGTGTGGCGATCAAACAGAAAGCTGTATGATCGCCACACAACTGGTACACTTATTTTGTCTGTGCCTCGCATTGCACGGAGCGTTTCTGAATGGTACACTATTAAAAGTTTCTGTTTCAAATCACCAGTGTCATTACCACCCAACAGAAGTGTTAGTCGACCTTTCGCAGCATTGAAACTACTGGCTTGGCGTTCTTCCTTAGAAATTAATGTTCAGATGGCATTTTTTCCAGTAAAGTCCGGTCTCATCAACATTGAAGATGAGACAAGCAGGAATTTTCTCTCGTCTAATGAACTCTTGAAACTTGTCTGGACTCAGCTGCAGCTTGAATGTCAGCGCTGGCCGTCTCCCCTGTCATGTGGATATTGTGAAGATTAGAACGCTGCTTGAACCGATGGAACCAGCCTCTGCTGGCAGAAAAAGCCGGAGTGGCACACGCTTTTCCTTCTTTTGTTTTCAGCATTTCAAACAAATATTTTGCTTCTGTTCATGTCAGATCTTGACTTAGTGGCCTTGACCTTCTTATTCAAATCTTCGATCCAGACTGACAGTAACTTCTCCATTCTTTCTAAGATAGATGATCTCGAATGAGAAAGTTTTGTTGCACTTATAGATGTTGAACTTTCGCAGGTGACTTTTAAATTATGTATGTATCTTCAATAAATGTTAAAACACAACTGTCAGCCGACCGGACCAACATCACGGAATAAATCAACAAACGAAACGAACGAGGAAATCCCCGTAGAATAAAGTCGAAGGACTGGGAGTTCCCGATTCTTCAAAGAGAATATTCAGAGGAAGCGGGATCCCGCGACCACAGAGAAGTTAATGATTACATTACATTTATAGGTACACACTCTTTCGCGTAATTCGAGGCATTTGAGCGCGAAATTTGTAATTCGCGTTATAGTGAAACCGGGTTTAACGGGGTCACGTAAAGCGGGGCATTACAGTATACACCTTCCTCGGGGATCGCTTTATCTGTGGGTGTAAACCGTATGAAAGTCCGTTTCGCGGATTTGGAATAAATTGATCACATACAGATAAACTTTTGGGGACTTTGTTTTATAATTTGTATGCAAAAATCTCATTGTTAATTTTTCAGCGGTTTTGTATGTGATTTATAGTGATGTTCTTATAGTATATACGCTAGACGTCACTATTATTACGTTATTCACCCCCTGGATGCTCATGTGATGGTCCATAGACACCTGTACATTTGTTATTCAAACGTAAATACGTTTTGTCTCCTACACTACACACGAAGCGCGACATTTATTCACCTTGAGGCGGAATCATATGAGCGAGAAGTACCTCTCCGATCGTTCTGCCAATTTAACAGCATAGCAATGCCTATTATATGTAATTAATAACATTAGCATGATTCGAGTAGAATGTCGACTTGGTCAATGTGGCGGAGGAGAGCCGCTGTTATGCGAGTGGCTCGTGAACCGTGACCTGCGGCGCTCTGTGGGAGAGACCTATGTTCAATAGTGGACATCGTCCGCCTGATGATGGTGATGAGGAGAACTAAAGAACTATTGCTGATAACAGGAAAACATGTGAGTAAAACATCTACGGAATTTTGTAATGAGTACAAAAACGTCGACTCATTTTTGATTTCCTCGTGCCGAAAACTTTTGACAGTAATAAAGCAGCGTCGAGCATACGAGAATAGTTGACAAACTTGTAGCCTAATAAATAAAGAGTTTTAAATAGTTTTATCGCTGCAAAGTTATTTACAACGCGGACTCAAAGGAAGCATACGTGTCATGGCGGCATCGGGCCGAATAAACGCGCAACGTGTTTACGCAAACTTGGAGTAATCGCTCGGACGACCGCCAAAAACTAACCAAAACTGGCTATAGTTCGCGTCCTGGCATCGTTCCGCCAGATTTATGCGCAGTCAGCCCATAAACATTGGTGTTGTCGCGTTGCGTCCTACTTTATTGACACGTAAAAAACTGGCCGGATATATCTCGACGATATTTTAGAGGACCTCTATGGTTTTTTAAAGAGATTTGTACGTGTTGTTCATACAGTATAAACGGTTTTACCGGAAATACTTTATTGTGTCGGGTTAGGTTTTCAGATGTTAACTATATATACGTGTGTGTATGGTGTGTATTTAGCGGCGAAGCTAATAATAGCTTGCCTCGTGATCAACGAAACATGATTTTAAATGTACATTAAAAAGCTACTCCTACATAACATAAATATATAATAGACTGCTTCGTGGTCGTGGTGAGCATGTTCATTTGTCGTCCCTTTGAGGTCCCTGTTTCGAGTTCTGGGCAGGACCAAAGTGCTATTGGGATTTCTTAATCTGTACAGTCCGAAGTCTGGGATTTTGGCGGTTTTACATCCCCATGCTTCAGAGAGCACGTTAAGCTCTGTCCTGCTGTCGGTTATATCTCCTATCGCATCGGACTGTCGTCCCATCAGAAAATAAGATTCAGGGAAGAGAGAGAGAGAGTGCGTTGGCACAAGCCTGCGCATACACTTGTACACTCGAATATGTTCCACTGAGTTGCCTTCCATAAAGTTCCACACACATCGGAACCCAAACAGGACGGGTGACGACACTAAATGCGTTTCTCCGCGTCACCACGAAAATGTTTATAAGTTACTTACCCTGAGTTAAGTAATGTCAAAATTCAGCTTCCATGTGCTTATGACAACAAAACTTGAAATGTAACCGGTGGAGTGACATGAAATTTTTGCACAAAGTTTTATTCGAATACGAGCGCTATTTTATAATACTTGTTTTTACGATTTTAATAGATAGCTGTGAGAGCTTTTGCAAAAGCGTTTTGACTTCACCTAAAATACTTCACGGTGACGGGATTTTTATTACGTACTTCTTCAGCTTTTGCATTTTATATACTTTTGCAATCTACATGTGTGTTTCAGGTATTTTATCAGGATAAGTAAGACCCCATTTAGATACGTTAGCGACAAAGTAGTGGCGAATTTAGTGGCGCTTTCCTTAAAGGTGTACAATATATTTTTCATGTTTTTTTCATTGAAAGAGTATTCTGGTTCCCTTTTTAATTTATAAGACAAATCCACCTCTACTGGGGCGGCAATAGTAACCCCTAGGTTTGTTAATTTGTGAATTACACAAGAAGGAACACACAAGTATACCTGCACTTACAAATAGGATTATCTGTTTACGAACACTTTTTATTGTTGTAATTAAGAGTAATTTATTAAAAATTATGAAATATTTCACCCGTACGAAAAATATCATGAAAAATTAGCACACTAGGGGATTTTGGTTTTCTCCTTACTTCATATTAAATCTTTGATTTAGGACTTTAATAGAGATTAGTAAAATTCTAAATCAACGTCTACTTGAACGTCAATAGGCGAACTCAACAATATAATTGTTTTTCTATCGCATTTAATATTGTATGTGTATCAAAATTGTGTTATGTTCTTCTATTGTTATTATTTCTTTATTTCACTAGAGTATTACTTGCTACGAAGCCTTTTGTTTTTAATAATGTACTCTAATATCCTATTTTTTATCGTATTGGGGGACAAAGGCGAGCCTTTTAACGACTACCGATGGGTCATAATTACAGTGCCGATACTTTACCCTCCTTTCCTCCTTCCGCAATGGGCTACCGTCTACTCACAGACGGCACAAAATGTGATATCGAAGATATCACTTTAGGCTGGGGAAGCCATTTGTGAATCATTTGTTTTATTCTAATGTTTCTTTGTCTCTGATTAAAGGAATTCTATTCTAACACATTACTTGTTTTTTTCTACCAAAGTGTGAAGCCGTGGAACGTGACAATTCCGCCAAAGGTATTTGATGTTGAGCCGGCGAGTTTGGCTTTTAACGAAATTCGTGTTACATCAAACACTAAATTGAAAAAGTTGTTTCAATTTATAACGCGAGCCCGGGAGGCGATGGGACGCAACGGCAACAAAAAAAAAATACTTGTATTTTTTATGTTTTTCTGTGCCCTTATTCCAATTTTCAACTTTCGAAGGTCCAGCTGTTTTGTTGAGTGCACCTAGCAAAATGATTACTGAGCCAACATTTTTATTATCAATAATCGTCCTAAGGGAATTTCGGCGACGGAGACTAGCCGAATGCGCACGAGAATAGTGCACAAGTGCACTCTTTGTTCCCTTATTGTCCTATTTATATGCGCATCAGGCATATAACCATCGGCTTCGCGAGACCTCGAAGGAATGGGTATTAAAAAAATCTTCCTTTCTTTCTTCTCGGGTATGCCTTTCAAAGGGAAGCTATCCTAAACCGTGGCCGGTCTCGTCAGTACACTATCTGTCTCTCTTTTTTCATTAATTTCTAAAACATTGAAATGCATTCTCATCTTCCTTCTCTATAATTCGATTTGACCAGTCGCCGTCATATATCCGTCAATGACAACATCCCTCCTCTATCTATTTTATCTCTTTGCACGCAAGTCATTGTAAGGCCTGCTTACCCTGATAACAAATGGAAATGTTTTTAATACTTTTTGATAAATCGTATACCTATGAAGGGTAAAAGTCATGTTCAAGGTTTTAGGTCATTAACGACTTTCGTTCTTTCGATTACGTTATCATTAAATTTATAACAAAATGTAAAATTATAACAAAAGATGATTACGTTGTGTTATATATTATAATTATAGTATCCTGTAATCATTGGACATGTGAGGTTGAAATTGGTATATTCTGAACATATTATATCAACGTCATCATCATTATCCGCCCTATCGGCCCACTGCTGGACACAGGCCTCTCTCTATGAACGCCGAGACGACCGATCTCCTGCTACTCGCATCCGTACCAGACCGGCTACTGCACGGAGATCGTCTTCCCACCTGGTGAACGGTCGACCAACACTTCGTTTTCCTAAACGGAGCCTCGACTCCATAACATTGCTGTGTGATCAGCCCATTGCCACTTCAGCGAGCTTATTCGTCGCGTGATGTCGGATACTTTAGTTCTCTGCCTTATGAATTCATTACGAATTCTGTCGGACTGAGAAACACCCAACATAGCACGTTCAATAACCCGTTGAACTACGGCAAACTTGCGGACCAGTCCCAAATTAAGAGGCCATGTTTCAGCCCCGTATGTCAGAACGTTAACAATCAATATATTATATAGTTGAAGATACTAGTCATTAATAGATATAAGTTTTTAGACCTTCCGTGTGAATGTCTCAAAGTCCAGTCCACAAACGTCCACAGCTTTAGGAAACAAACAACTAAGTTAATTCCATCCTACTGCCTGGGGATTGGGCTGTCCTCTTGAACTAATCCGTCCGGCAGCGCCGTCCGCGTCTTATATTGAATTAGTGGATCCCTCGTCCGCATAATAGCTTTAAGACTTTTAGGGTTCCGTATCGCAAAAGGTAAAAACGGACCCCTTATAACACTTTGTGGTCCCTTGGTACGTGTGTCAAGGGCTTATCGTCGGGAACTCTAAGTTTACGTCATATACTAAGGCCTCCAACGTTTCAGACGACGAAATCAGGCTTCTATGTCAATGCAATAAAAATATACTACTGTTTGTGTGTATATTTTCTGTTAGAATACTAAAAAGCTTTAGAGTACCTGCGGTTGACATAATTATATCATTTTACAAGTAAGAGCTTTCAGTATAGATAAAGGAATTAATTCGAAGATGAAAGAAAATATGACGACAGGAAAATAAATACAAACTTAATTTAACCTTTTTTGTTGACGCGGGAAACGTATTTACGCGCCTTCGCAGGCCCTGGGCCCAGTGGTATGGGGCACGCGGCATATTACAGTGCCGAATACCCACAAGAACCACCGCGAGTGCCATCAGTTACGCCTTTGGTGAGGTGCCCCGGATCAACAAATCATCAGGGCACCTCGACGGCTAGTCAGCGCCCGGAGAGACCGACGCTACAGATGGGGTTGTCCTGCACTACACGACAACCCCACCCACCTAGGGACAGTGCAATGGGGTGAGGTTCCCATCCTCGCCCCTTGCCCCGTGCGCAAAAGCGCCGCCACTTTTTGCACTTTTGATCCCTTATCTTATAAGAGGGGTACAAATAGCGGCACCTCCTCCTGCTCTTTAGTCCCCTCTTCTTATAGGAGGGGTACCAAGAGCCGCCATCTCCTGGGTTCAATTGGCTTCGCCCAAGGTATCTCGGATAACCCCAGGCTACTGAGCCCCACCGCCACGACAAGTCTTGAACCATGGCGGGGAACTTAATTTAACCTAACCTAATGTGAGTTTGTAACTATTTTGACCGTGATATAATAAAAATTTAGTGATTTTTGGATCACTACTTTTGCCAAATCAAACCTATATTCCTAACGGATCATTTGGTTCTCATTAAGCGTATAAAAATCGACAGGTTCATTTTACGCCGGTTTTGATATGCGAGCAAGCGCTATGCTCGGCTATGGCTACGGCGCGGCCCTTATTGGTCCACTGCCACCTCTAAAATAAGAGATGGTTTTGTGCGCTAACATTAAAGGCGTTGAATCGTAATGAATATATTTTAAAAGTGTTTTTATCCAATATTGCGATAATTTAAACAAATATTTTGTACTCGTAGATATGTCTAATAGCAACTGACCCGGCAAACATTGTTTTGCCGGGTTGTGTGAATGACCCTTATCACTTAGGGGTATGAAGAATATATAGTAGCCGATTAACAGACAGATTGAATATGCACGAAAAGTTTGATGAAAACGGGTAACGCCATTTCGGAGGAGCAAGGTGACTAACACAAAAGATTTTCCTATATAGGGAAGATATAATGATGCACGAAAAGTTTATGATGTACAATGTACATTGGTAAGTAAACAGTATTCCTATTTGTTAGTGATATCATATGGTAGGATATAGTATATCGCAAAAAAACTTTACGAGTTTTTGACAAAACCTGGCAGCGTTGTCGACGCGAACGAAGTCGCGGGCAACAACGAGTATAAATGTAATTATTACATATCTCTTTGTCTAAATCATGATGAGAAGCATATCTCATCAGCGATCATTATTATAACGGAGAATTGATTACGCCGTATTGAATGTGATCGACTAATGCGCCCTCTTTTCCTCTTGCCCGAGGAGGCTGGGGGCAGACGAGAGGGGGGGGGGCAATAGATCCGCGTGTACGTATATAATTAGAGAGCAAGGGATTAAT
Organism: Eumaeus atala; assembly: GCA_017140195.1. Taxonomy (NCBI): domain Eukaryota; kingdom Metazoa; phylum Arthropoda; class Insecta; order Lepidoptera; family Lycaenidae; genus Eumaeus; species Eumaeus atala. Next base: position 48,816 of record JAFELO010001587.1, read on the forward strand.
AATAATGAATTGATTCGTAGCTATTACATTTCATATGTAATTACGATACACAAAATGTGTTGGAAATATTGACGAACATGTTGGAGTAGTGGTGGGATTGTTCGCTTCGTAATTTAGCCGATCCTGGTTCGAATCCTCACTGTTTTTAGGGAGGCAAATACCCAGTTAGAGTTTAATGGTGAATTCTGAAGGCAATAATCAGGCACGCACCGAGGTTGTGCGGCCTTATTGCCCTCTTTCCGCCTCCTCCACCGAGGGGACACCGGATTCGGACCGCACGAGACGCGATAGCGGAGCATAGTTTTAAAGGCAGTATCGTGTGTGCGAGAGGCACCACCCCTGTCCTGCCGGCCCGATTCGGCTACAATACAACTGTGACACAAATTTTTACTAAGCAGTTAAATTGAATTGCGCCGACACGCCCGGGGAGGTACCTCTTGCTAACATGATACTTCTTTATGGGAGAATGTTTTGTGATAACGCATTATGGTAACTTTTTTTGTGAAATGTAAAATGTTGATTATAAGTACCAGGGTGTCGGTTTTTCGAGAAAGAATGCGCGCGCATCGTAAAAATTTACGTTCATCATTTTTCTCCAACTGTGTAACTCCTAAAAATGTTTTTACGGGCTGCCCCACTTGTGCCTCCCATATACTCATATTAATGTACTAAACACACACTGCCTATAGTCTAGAGTCTAAACTCTAATGGATAAACCCCTACGTCATATCCGACCACATGTTATACACAACTTTACAAATAGTCAGTTTAGTGAAGATTCAATCACGCAAACAGAAACAGCTGAAGGGATTCACCATTATCATCATGATCATTATCAGCCCTTATCGGTCCAGTGCTGGACGTAGGCGTCTTTCAGGGAACACCAAGACGACCGATGTCCTGCTAATCGCATACATCCCGGACCGGCTGCTGCACGGAGGTCGTCTTCCCACCAGATGAACGGTCGACCATACGATAGTAATAAGTAATACAATAATGATACTAATAGTCGGTAATACGACTACTATATACGATATGTCGTAGTCGTATTATCTAAATCGCCGTATAACATTACGGCTAGCCATATTAGAATAAAGCATTATCCGCCTGTGAACTATCCAAAACTTTTGACACGTTTTAGTTCCTAATTTTATATTTGGCAGCGTTGCTTCACACGACAACAACAATGGTGTCGATTGCAGAATACATAGAAATAAATAAAAAACTATGCCCAGACACGTTCGAAGATTTAGGCGGAAGCGTAGCTCCCGAGTAAGCCTTTTGTTTCGATTCATTTTTTTATTTGCACTCAAAACACTTGGTCTAATGATATACTTGTACTTGTACAATGAAAGTCATTGCCTAAAACCAAGATATTTAATGAGGCTAAACGTTAGCTGCCATATTGAAGAACGTCTCGCGGTGACAATCCGGCGAATCGTTAACCTGCCACAAAACAAAACGACAATGTTTGAAAATGGCTAGTCGTAGTGTTATATAGCGATTTGTACAAAACGACTACGAGATATATGACGGTACGACTAATAGGACCGGAAATATACATGTGAAACCGCGGTTTGACAATAGTATTATAGCAATAATTATACCAAGATGTGTCCGGCTCCATTAATTTTTTCGTGATTTTATGATAATTCAGACTGTCTTTATTATGTGAAATTTCATCCAAATCTTGCTTGTGGCATTTTGACTGAATAGAAAATTTAATATAAAGTTTCATATTTCATACGAGTAGAAAATATATGTAGCGTAACCTAGTCCCCCCCTCCCTTTTAGGCGTGGAAACCCCTTTGTGTGGTACCATCTCCGAAGGGCCATTATAGAGTTATGTCTGTGCCGGGTGCCCGGTATTCCCAAGAGATAGATGGCCGCTGCAGTAAATAGTCAGGGAGAAACGCGTCTTAAGTAATAACTACAGTATTTGCTTCTTTAATAAATAAAATATGTTCATCGATGTGCTAATTATATCGTCCGCCAACGGTTTGCCAAACAGGAAAATGTATTGTTTTCGACATAACCGCGGTAGGTTCTATATACAGTGTCCAAATCATCATATTTTAATTCATAATACAAACGTGCTTAATTTTATGTATCTAGCTGTGTTACGCGGTTTTAACTACTTAAAATCTTTCCCAATGGATACCATTCACTTTTTTGCTCTTCACTTTTAATAACAACATGTTTTCTCATTTTAATTTGGCAAAATTATAGAGAACATTAATTAGGCTATGTGTCCACTAGGCAGATGCAAACTAGTGCGCTTGCATGTGAAATTTACGAAAGCGTTTTCTCTTGTCATACATTATGTACACGGAATAGTCTGTTCTCTGTTCTATTTTTATGTAGAATGACGTTTATATGTAATTTTTATAAAATTTTGTATGAATCTAGTTATGAACGTGGAAATTGCGCAGGAAGTAATTCAAATGTGTAAGAATCGTTGTATGTATCTATTAGCTCTGCCTGCCCCAGTGGGGAACTGTGGTGGATATGTGTTGTTGTTGTTGTTGTTGTTGTATGCTATCTCATGTTTTACGTCAAAGCACAAAAACTATTTAAGGTTTAGTTTCTTTCTGGAAAGAAACGTACTTAGCGGAGCTACACATGACCGTACGCGAGGACGCCTATCACAGGGGTCACCCCCTGGTCACTCGCCGATCTACTCGTATGTTCTCTAAGAAAATGCCAATCAATATTAGTTAAAAGCCGACCCGCGATATCTCATCAGAAAATACTGTCCAATCCTCTTTGGATTGACCTAATCCGTCGCTGTCGAAAATATCTTATTACACTACTTCTTATGTTAGGTTGTTAGCGTTAACACAAAGTTTCATGTCTCTGAGCTTTCTCATTGCGTTAAATGTAGTTTAGTGTACGAGATACCTGTTTCTACAAGTGCAGCATTGCATCCAAATGTGGTCAAAACGACCTGCTAAACAGAGTTTCAGTCTTAAACGTTTAATCAAAATAATCAAAACTATTTTAGATAATAGTTAGTGGTTAAGTATTTTCCTAAGCATCATGAACACCGCCAGCGCCATTTCTTTTGTTTTAGATTAAACGTTTAAGACTGAAACTCTGTTTAGCCATTCGTCATAATTATTATTATGAGGATGGTGGATATATGAGCGATAATGATGTTGAACTAGTTAAGTCTTATGTAATAATTATTAATAAACACATTAAATTTAGGAAAGCGGAGTGTTGGCGACCGTTCACGAGGTGGAAAGACGATCTCCGTGCAGTAGCCGGTCCGGGATGGATACGAGTAGCAGGATTTTATCGCGGTTTATTTAATTATTTAACTTGCGCGACGTTTCAGCAGCTTCTCAGCAACCATGGTCCCGGGTGGACTCAACCACAGTAGTTTTATTGTAATGATTAATAAACACGTCGTTGTTAAGTTGTAAACTAAATGTAGGTTGTTTGTCATATTCTGTGTCAATGGTCACCGTTTTCCTATACGCGATAAGTGGCTGGTGTGTTGTTGGAGTTGTAGTGTCCAGCTTGTTTGCGCACTCGCTACGCACACGCCTCGCTACTGCAGAGCTATTTTTGTTTCTACATCTAATGTTTCTATTTCACGTGCTTGTTCTATATTAAGTGTGTTGTTGCTTGTTTGTCTATTTATGACTGGTAAGCATTTAAATGGTGATTAGATATTATTTTGTACATTTTAGAATTACTTACGTATTTTAAGATATACGTTTCATAATTTTATTTTTCAAAACAATAATAGATTAGTTTATTAATATTTGACTAAAATTTATCATATATAATATTATAAGTGATTTTTTTTGTTACCGAACATTAAAAATAATTGCGTAATTAACGGTTGGGCGGTACTGAATATAACACGGTAAAATTACTACATAATTTAATTTGTAAGCGTTTTAATTAACGCAGTAAACAAAGTAAACAAACAGTAAAAAAGTTATATAATATAACTTAACAAGAAACTAATTCCTTTCGGAGGCCTACCTCTTCGGGGTTAACAGGCGTGAAGGTACTTACTTTTAATATCTAATTTAATATATAAAATTCGGAGGCTGCGTATACGCCTCTACAACAGGATCCCAGAAAGTGTCCAAACGGTCAATTAACAAATACAAGGAGTTGTTAGGTAACCTTCGTGTGGTAAGGGATACTATAAGGCAATAGAGTTTATGAAAGATACTACACCTTGGGAGTAGGACGCTCTTCCCAGGCTGTGATGATAACGTATTAAGGAGGGTATCACTTGACTTCAAAAGGCACCCGTTGATGGAGTTGCGGTTGTATGTCATTGCCTTCTCGTGGCTCCTCCTGCTGGCAGATGAGAACACCGCTGGGGTTTAGTTAAAGGCTGTGATGATGAAATATTTGTGTTTAATGCCTCAGTTGTGTAAATGTAATAACCATTCATGACAGTCCGGCTCAGTTTGTTTCGCCGGCTGACTGGGCTAGGATTGAACCGGTGATTTGCTGATGTGTTTATTTAACAATATAAATGCTAATATTGGATATAATTGGACATTACATTTGATTGCTTGCTAGTTTCAAAATATAAGGATTGACGAAACATATTCCGGTCTGGATTTTAGATAATGGTTTGTTTGGATTACAGTTGCGATGGCAAAACTAAACAACATTTTCTGTATTGAAATTAGTAAAAGAAAAAAATAAACGTACTTAACTAATTATGACGTAATACATAATTTAGTCCGGGTGACTTGTTAAAGAAAAAAATATAAAAGAATTTCATTGATGTTTTTGATGGCATCAGTGATAGCGACATTTTCGCCGCGCCGGCGATGTACGGCGCATAAATCATCGCGAACGCTGATAGCACTGAAACATCGTCCCATCACGTGTGCTAACGACGCCTCGCTCGGAAATTGCAATACTCATATGTCACAGGGCGGACCAAAGCACTCCTATTGATGCCGAATGACTCGGACCCCGCCAGAAAAGCTTGACCTCTCACGCTCGCCCTCTTCAGCCGGACGTCTACTGCTATTACCGCTGAACTAGAGCGCAAGATATGATTGTCGGATACAATTGTCATACATCGAAACGACATTCGTTCCGCCAAGTGATATTTCGCACATCAACTGGAGATCGCCACTCGGCGCTTTATTATAATTCGTGCGTGTGGGTCTCGTAGAATATCTATACTACTAATATTAAACTGAATAGTTTCCTTGTTTGCTTCAACGCGCTAATCTCAGGGACCACCTTCTCTAGTCGAACAAATATGTTTGTGTTGACTAGTAAATTTTGGAGGAAGATAGCCTTGACCATGACGCTATGACTAATAAGACCGGAGTAACGGTGGTAAAGCCGCGGGGTTACAAGTTACTTAAACTCGACTGTTGGATGTGAGAATTAATTATCGTTATGACTTATTACGTGTGTTGTTTAGTGCCTTATTACTTAAATCCAAAGCGAGGTTAAGGTTTGAGGGACATAGGGGAGATATACAACTAGTTATATGCTTTAACCTGAAGACAAAAAAGTATTCGTAGTCAGTCGAACTGTTGAGGCTGGACTAGCGCCGCCAACCAGTATTAGGTTCCTCCGAAAAAAAAAAAAAGTTATATGCGAAACGCGTCACCATTGAAAGATGGCGACGTTGATGATGGGGAACGTCAGGTGGGGGGAAAAAACTGTGAGTTCGCGTTAGCAAACATACTCATATGCATGCTATAACGTAGCACACAGCAGCCTTCAGTTACGTGTTACCTGTTGCGCCTTGTAGATTAAGTTTAAAGTTTAAAGTTTTCTCTTCTATTATTTTAAGGGAGGTAAGTTATTGGGCTGTTAACATTGAATGACTACATTCAAGACTACTTAATGAATATCATCGCTAACCAATGCTGTATTATATTCATTATAACAGGGACGAGAAAAAAAAACGAAACTAAAATCTAATCAACAATAAAAACTATCATTTAATCAAGTAAACAAAAAAAATTAGTCAAAAGTAGACAGAACTATATGCGTCCAGTAGTTTTTAAGAACTAGTCACTAGTGTCTTAAGATGCAGATAAATTAAATTTTGCAGTGGATGAGCTTATGAAAAGTATGAATATATAAATAAACGATTAGGAATAGGGGCGCTGTATAAAAAGTATGATTAATAAAATGTATTTTATGTATCTTGTGAAACAGAAATCGAGCACTCGCGCGTAACACCAGCGTAACGCATAGCCGAGCTTACGTCGCTGACGTCGCTACGCGCACCTTTC
>JAFELO010001587.1:55401-88085 GCA_017140195.1 Eumaeus atala
TAATCAACAATAAAAACTATCATTTAATCAAGTAAACAAAAAAAAGTAGTCAAAAGTAGACAGAACTATATGCGTCCAGTAGTTTCGACTGAACTTCAGTCGCCTGTCGGAGCTGACACATAAACAGACTTATTTATATAATAAGGGACGAACGAACAGCCATGCGAAATTTCCCTGGTAACAATGTACTGAAGTTAATGACGTATCCAGACATAGGAAAATTACGTCACACGTTTCAATGTATGAGCCGTACAGCAAAATGATTCATAAATTAGCCATCGCTGGCAGCAACTGAAAGGACAGAGTAAAGTTCATATTTTAACGTGTCGATTGCCACGTACGTATGATACACGTGTGTTTTATGGAGTGTTCTCATAAAAAAATCGTGCGAAACATTAATTAAAGTAAGCAACCCGGTAAAGCGTTACACTTCAACTGCTTACGTCGCTTGCGTATGTTGTGCACTTTTCACTGCAGAGTCCTGCTCGTTATTACGGAGTGAACTCCAGTAGCGCGTAGTAGCTGACAGACGGGTTTTTATAGCAGAAATGTGAAATCGAATATTACGAATCAATAATGTTTTTTGTGATTTTTTTATCTACAATATTTAACAAAATTACAAACTGTATTTATTAGTAGCTAACTTTATAAATCAATTAGGTTTGTATTTATGTTATTAAGTAACATACCGGGAAATTGAAAACCAAAAAGCTTCGGGGCTTTAAATATATATTGTATTGTGTTGCGTAGGAGGCTAGACGGAAACGATTTAGTCGAAAAGTTGTCACGACGCTTTCTGCTATTGTGTTGCAATAAGCAGCGCGTCGTGCGCGAAATGAAATGAACCAGCGGCGCTCGCGTTATCAAGACGTTTTTTTAAATATTTAATTTGACTTTTTTCAATTAAGACAATAGTGTCCGTCACACCGTTCAGACTGTAGCAGGGGACATAGGAATGTGTAGTTTTTTTTTTTTATTTATGGCGATAAACGAAGTCGGTGACTTTAGATGACCAACGAAGCCCTAAACATTAACCTTATGGTTATGCAGGTTGATACTCTCGTTCCCTGCATTGGGACATCGGAAGCTTAACAAATTACAAGAAAATAGAGTACTGAAAGAAACTGAGCCAAGAGGTACCTCCTCGCTCGTGTACGGCTGCAATACCGTATACCAAAGATACGTCATGCGCTCGAACATTTACCCTTGTTGTGATGCATGAACGGCGAAGCAACCGCAGAGGGTAGCTAGTTATCAAATGCAGTTGCATTAAATCACCAAAAAGGCCCGCCTGCGGTGGCCACCTAAATAGTGTTGTTAGTGGAAAAGCCGAAACTACGGCAATTATATCGCGCTCGGTTAATTAGTTCGCGTCCGTCATACGACCGCATCACTCGATTATATGGGACGTGTGTGTATGCCTTGAACCAGTATACAGCAGATACAATATATTTATAAGTTATATAATCACACGCTAATTACTTTGAACGCGCTAATGTCTGGAACCAGAAGTTGGATTTAAATAATATTTTTGTGTATTATAGTTACAATTATGAGGATGATGTTAGGCTATCATGATTATATGACCAATTGGATCAGAGTTGCGCCGGTGAAACCGCGGGGCTCCGCCTCGTAAATGTAGCTATGATGCAGCTAAATATTTTCCCTTTCTCGATTAAACGGATATCTAATTCTGAAAAAGTTTTTCAAATACTTATAGTAGCTACCAAGACAAGCGTGTTCAAACATACAAAATATGTCTTCATCCTTATCATACTACTTAAATAATATAAGGGGTAGTGGAAGTTCGACAACCGACGCCCATAAGTTTCCACACAACTAAAGGTTAAGCACATCCGTAGCTTGTCCTTACACATTTTGTAAGATGTAGTTGCAGCATGGTAAAAAAAATCTAATTCGTCCAGTAGTCTCGTGCCCTATTCAGTGCAAACAAACAAACTAACAGATGTTTCGTCTTTATAATATTAGTATGGATAAAACAATTATTGCACTGAACAGAGACGTGAGTACGAGGACATTACTCTCCTCTCTCGTTCGTTACCGAAACCAAATAAACAACAAAGCGAAATGTTCGGAACAGCACGATAGTGGAACTGTTAGCACCTTTCGCTCTCACGATTCTACAGCAAAGTGACAGTTAGTACATTGCGCGATTACGTCTAGGTTGTAAGTTTCCAGTGGCCCTATGGAAGCGAAGGCAGAATGAGGGCAAAATGTCTGCGTAACCTTTACGTGGATTTATTGCTATTTTGCATGAGAGAACTCACACACTTGTGTTGATTTTTCCTGACTAATGATTACAACTTCTTGTAAACACACCTCACTCTTGTTTCATTACGACCGCGGTCGAAGAGTGTTTTTTTTTTCACAACAACCTCATCTCGACCGTATTAATTCTCTTTACTTTTCGATATACCAAACTTCCATACAAAAACGTTGTAATGCCTCTTTATCATCATCATCATCATTATCAGCCCTTATCGGTCCACTGCCGGACATAAGCTTCCTTCAATGAGCGCCAAGACGACCGACCTCCTGCTACTAGCATCCATCCCGGACCAGCTACTGCACGGAGATCGTCTTCCCACCTGGTGAACGGACGAACAACACTTCGTTATTCCTAAACGCGGCCTCCGCTCCAGAACCTTACTGGCCCATATACCATCGGTTCTTCTGAGTGTGTGACCAACCCATTGTTTATTTATACTGTAGTATATTCTAAAAGAAACGACTACCTGGTTAAATCGTTAAAAGTTTTTATCAATTTATAATGTTAGAAATACACTTTTCAACAGTAACGGACACTCGAAATAGTATATAAGTGTGGCAAATGTAAATATTGCAATGCGAAAAATGCAATCTACATACATACATACATATATATACTCGGAAAAGGTAAACCCTTACGCAACCTGGTAATAATCATCATTAGAACACATTATGGAGTTCAATTGTCCGCGGCTAGCATCAAATTGTCTAAATTTACGCGTGTATTATGCATGCATGCATATGCGTTATCAGCTCGTTAAGTGTTGTTTTCATGACATGACCCGGCTCATTACAGGACGTGAATATTATTAGCACGAGATTACTGCATACTAGCCGTGCAGCGTGTTTTCACTTGTCCCTTATTTTATTATTTCGGGATTAAATTGTATTTTATGATACCACCCGTGGTAAATTTCTTTCAAATCTGGTCTGTATTTTTGCGTTCTAAAATAAAAAACATGCATACAAACTGCAGGAAAAACAGGGCAACCAACATAGCTCAGAGAATCAGCAAGCTGAATTAGTAATGAGCAAGCCACACACCTCGCAGAACCGATCGCCGCTGGGGAAGAAGGGTCCTCGAGTGGCGGTTCCGGTGGACCAACGACTTGGTCAAGGTGGCGGGGCGCCGCTGGATGCAAGTGGCTCGAGACCGTGGCCGGTGGCGCTCTGTGGGGGAGGGCCGGGTCCAGCAGTGGACGTCCTCCGGCTGATGATGATGGTGGTGATAATACACAAACTTTAACATTTATAATACTAGGATGTATTGCGTGTGGTAAGTAACTGCAATAGCATGGTTTAAAATTTCATTGTATTTATGGATTTCTTTTTTGTTCCAGGTACGTGTCTCAACTGAAAACGGTTCTCAGTAAGGACTTTATGGTTTGTGGGAAAATTGCTTGCTGTTCGGGCCGCATTGCGCAACTTGACGCTTTGCGCGCCTGTTACGGGTCTTTTTTTAAACTATTTAATATTACAGGGGGAGAATCGAGCAGTCGGTGCCTTTTGATAACCACGCACATAATCATCTGCATAAGATTTATGCGAATACGTTGTCTTCCTTTCCTCCTACCCTCCAGTTGGCCACCGGCTACTCACAAACCGCAAGAAACACGACAGCGGAGATGTCACCTTACGCCGGTATTATGTGAGCGAGAGGTACCTCCCCAGTTGTGCCGGCTCAATTCCGCTGCAATACAGCATGGCACCAGCTCTTACTCGAGCGTCAGACCAGCTTCCACAGTAACGTCAGCAGGAGACTCTTCAGGTTGCTATGCCTGAGCACTCCAATAGCACAGGAGCTCCTGTTTCCACTTCCGCTAACCACACCCAGCACATAGGACTATCCGTGAATCCTATGGTGCAAAGGTGCTCGTTATTTTAGTGCGGATGTATAGTTATTATGCAGATGTGTTGCTCTTTCTCTTCCCACGAACGGGCCACCGGAAACACACAAATCGCAAGAAACGAGAGTGCATAGCTGACACTTTGATACCCAATCATGGCCCAATTTAGCAGTAAAACAAGAAGGCACTAACCATTTACTGAAGTAAGAAGAGAAGCTCCACAATTTATCTTCCAATTTGTGCTTGTCTGAAGCGTATCTCATACAATGTTTCATTACATTTTTTACCCTCCCCCCCATGTCGTCTTCAAGTAAGCGATTCAATTTCAAACGTCCGTCGCCGTCGGTCCGTGCAGCCGGGAATTCCAACTACCCACATATGTCTCGGCTGCTCAGACTTGTGTTATTTCCACTGAATCATTTTGTTGTTCAATTTATTGTTTTCGCTCGTTTATTTTTTTGTTTTGTCGTTTAATTTGCGGCGTACTTTTACGGGCTCTGGTTTGATTTCATCTGTTGATATCTGTCTTTGTTTTGGTTTAGACTAATTGGAGTTTGTTTGAAAATAAGTGCAAGTTGTATTTTTCTGAACATTTGATACTTGTGAACCCTAACTCCAAAAGTCATGCAGAGAATCCGGTTAAATTTAATCCGCGAAATAATAACTTTTAAAAATCAATGAAATACTTTATCCTTTGTTGTTATCATGCGACCTTTAAGATCACTCATATCTATGATAATCGATCTTTGTAGACACGTAACAAGACGCTGTACTCGTAACGATTGAAACGACGACATTTGATACGCTATGCGCTTTTGTTTACAGATAAATGCGCCGAAAATAAAAATCAAATATAAAAGTGTTGCTTAAAGAAGCCTTAATTGTTTACAACTAGTGTTTACTAACTAACACCAATTTTATATTTCCAAACCTGCAAACGTATTCATCATAAACATAAAGCTACAACGGTGTAACAGTGAACTGTTAAGCAGGTGCGTATATAGTACTGTCGTGTACACAATTACCCAACTTTTAGTGGCATTTAAAAGCGGTTCGGTGTCCCGCATCGGTCCCACTGTTTATTTTACCCAACTTATGACTCAATATATATAACTTTTACGAGATTTTCGACCGTAATTTTCAGCGGCGAATTCATTAAACTCGTGCACGGTTTTCGGAGACACGAACTGTGGAACTGTGGCACAATTAAAAGTTGCTTCGTGGGATATACGCTAACATTTTGATTTAGAGTTTATTCGTACTATTTCACCGTATATGTTGTGTGTTCGCGTATCGAACGTGTTATTTGTTTTTGATAACGAGCGAGAAAGAAGAGTCATGTCATCACACTTGCGCCTCTGTCCAGTGTTGTATTATAGAGTAAATTGTGTGTAACATTTTAAAGAGGAGACATCAGTTTGTTTGTTTGCACTTAATAGGCTCCGAAGCTATTGGACCGATTTGATTCTTTTTACAATTAGAATCCTACATTATCAGTGGTGAACATAGGCTATATAACATTTTCTAAAACCTTTTAGAATATAATGAAAACTTCGCTAATGTAACTAAAATGTGAAAAAAATATAAAAATAAATCCTTGCAGCAGAAATTATTGACAACTATCTGTCCCGACGGACGTTGTTCTGTCGTAAATTTATATTTGTTGTAAAGTCATTGTTACGTCTAACGCGTACGAGGCCAAAGTTTTAATTTATAGTATTATATATTTTTGTAAATCAATGTCAAATGATTGCCATATTCGTGAAATAACCGTGCTAAGCCAAAGCGTGCCGTGCTAAAGCGAAGAAAATCACGTAAATATAAAACCCTACTGCCAAAGAATATTTATTTTTACCCATTTGTACCACCACTTGCGTTATCAAAAACGATTCTAATACCTCATATCCGTTAATCTGTTCAGGCAATTTACTTTATAGCTGTACATCAAAACTGTCCACGTAAATGATGTGCAGATGTCAAATTATGCACTTTGTGAAAACGATTTAAAATTCTTGCGCTTACGCGCCTTACGGTTAGCTTTGCAAAAAATATGTTTATGTATAACGGATGCTTTAGAATGACAGTTTAGTGTAAAATCGTGTATCTTTTTATTTTTGTAATTGACTGTACAGCCAACATATAACACAACGCGTGGATTTGTGAGATGGCCCACTTGAGGTAAGGAGGAAAGGAGGGCAACGGATCCGTTCATATACCTCCCCCCTTCACATATATACTATTAAAACATGGAAAATTGCTTACTACAGATTTTTTATGGCATAAGGAGGCATACGAACAATCGGAGCCGAGCAATCGGAGTCTTTTGGTGACTACCAACGACCATGGACATTCGCATGATTGTTACGCAGATGCTTTGCCCTCCTATCAGCCCTCCTCCCAATGGGCCACCGGTTACTCATAAACCGCACGAAACGCGACAGCGACGCTGTCATTTTGAATAGAGCGAGAGGTGCGAGATTGCTTACGCTCATGATTCTTTTTTTCGATCAAAAATCGAAAGCGGCAACGCATCGGCATAGTTGTTATGCAGATGTTTATAGGCATTCGCCTCCGACTGCTAGTTTTATCACAAAAGAAACGAGTATAAACTGGTTAACCACCCAGCAGTGCGCGGAGTGTGCGTTTATCATAAAAATGTAAACTCATTACTATGCTCCCTGTGTCCGAGTTTTCATTTCGTCTGCGGTGGGAGTTTGTGGTTGTTTTTAATTAATAACCAGACACCAGCGTCGGTTAGGGCGAGCGCTCATTAGCGACTGCAAAAATGCCCCGACTTGTGTTGCGGCACACAAATTTAGTTGCGGAGCAGCAAACACAAGTTTATTTGAAATTTTCTTCGCTCGCAAGTTGTATTTCTTAATGCGCTGATATTTTTGTAGCGAAAATAAGTACTTTTTTCGCCTTTCTGCTTTGCTAATTGGAGCGGGTACCGCCGGAGAGCTTCCTCTGTCTCCATGACACTACCGCGAGATATGCCGTCGTGTTTTATGTGGTTTCAGAGTCTCCATTACTCTATTGGAGAGGGTAACACATTCAAATAGGTAACGATTATTTGGATCAAACGAATGTTATGAAGCTTTTAATGACTATTGACGCCAATAAACATCACCTTAGTTTTAATAACACGCTGCCCTCCTTTCTCCCAACCCTCCAATGGAAAATCGGAAACTATCAAACCACACGCAATAGCACCGCACACATCACTCACATCATCATATGAGCGAGAAGTACCTCCCCTGCTGACAATATTTGAAACTATCATGAGTATGTTTTATTAAGAGGCGGTGTCATACTGCAATGCCGCTGCTCCTCTGGGCACGGGGGTCGTTAGGCCGGCTCGATCGGGGAGGCGTAAATAGACATCTTCGGTGTCGCTTTTCGTGCGGCTAGCGAGTGTCCCTTGGCCCATTACCAGAGAGGTGAAAAGGAGAGCAACGAATCAGCATAGTAATTATGCTAGTGTTCATGGCCGTCTGGTTCGTTAGTCGTAAAAAGGTTCCGATTTCTCTTTTGTCCCCATATACTGTAAAAAAAAGTTTGTGTGTGCACTCAGCCGTATTGTGTTAAATAAGTTCATGCCCTAACTCATAATTAGGTTTAGACTTTAGACTCGTACTGTCTGTAGTTTCTCGCTTTGTCCCGCTCGTGTGGCTTTTATTTTTAACATTCTGCAGTCATTGCTCAAAACCGGGGCTCATATTAAAACGTCGGGACTTTTCACTGCAAAACAATTGGAGGCTGGGCATGTTGCTGATTATTTTGAGGATAAAGGTGTTTTATATATCTTAGACCGGCATGGCGTGAAGGTTGATACGCTGTCGCGTTTTGTGCGGTCAATTTATTGCGCATCGGCATAATATACGAAGAGATTTATATAGGTAAAGGATAGGTCTATTTAAATAATTCAAATGTCTCAAGAACGCCTGGGTTTGACCATCTAAGCTTTCAATGAATGATACCATTTTTATAGTAGCGGTCAAACGAGCAGTAGGAGCCTTTTGGATACTACCGAAGCCCGAACTTAAACCCCCGCATACAAGTGGGATAGTCAAAGTGGCGTTGACTTTGTGGCATCTTCATGTGAGTTCATGTGGAGAAGACGCGCAACGCATCTACATACATGCTATGGGCGTCGGTCGGTCGTAGCAATCGGGCGCTCGTTTGTCGCCCTCTAATATAAAACCTACCCGATTAGACTGCAAGGCAGTATTGCTTTACCTCTTGCCTCTTGGTAACACAAACGTTAAACCTTTTGTTACCTTTGGTTAACAGTGCGATTAATTGAAGATGTTGATGATTGATTTAAGAGATTAAAGATTTCTTGACCATCTCTTAAAACTGACAGCTTAATATAATGATTCACAGAAAGAATTATGTCTTTTGTCTCGTTTTTTATCTTAACCGACCACTGAAAAACTTAATCGAGTCACAAAAGTGACGCGAGAATAGTCTTCCGTTTAATGTTTAAATAAAGAAAAATGTCTTTCCATTCCGTTCTAAAATAACTGCACAAACAGACTCGCTAAGACATTCCCTTTACAATATAGATGTGTTTTAAGATGTAAAGCTCTTTTGTCTGGCGTTTCTGTTTTAAAGGTATTCGCAAACGAGACACAAGAGTGGCTTGGGTGACATAGCAATATAGATCTTCTTCAGTGATAATTTGGTTATGTATGGCCGAAGTTTTGCTAAATTTTGCTCGCAAACATCAAGTCGCACCGTACGAAATTGTTGGAAACTAAGCGCTAATGTCGCTAGCTTCTAATCAGCTTTTCTCTTTTATAAATTTGTGGGGGACCATTGTTTTTCATAATGTAGGATAGTTGGAAAACTAATTATATACTATATATAAACTACTATCGGTAGGGACTTTTTGCGGCTTTGCGTGACTAATTGGAGGGTATGAAAAATGTGCGAAGTATGCTAAAGACCTCGCTAGTAGTAAGGCTCCCAATACTCGATTACCACCCTATAAAAAAGGTGTATTGATATATTTGTTTTCGTTACCCAAAAATACAGAAGTTATTATGTGGCATGTGTGTTTGACCGTGCTGCACTTGGTTATTTTCTTTAGCGAATGTACACAAGTAGTGACCGATGTCGACAATAAAGACACATGAAAATCAATGGAGAGGGCAAAACTTTGCCATTACGAAAGTAATAAATATTGTATTCATTAATCGAAATAAAATATAACGTAGATTAATCCAGCGAACATTGACACGAGATTTATGTACATTTAGGTATACGACCGATCAGAAATGGTTGCAAGACTGTTACGTAAATTGATTCCAATACTGTAGTGCTTTAACTTTTTAATTATATATATATATATATATATATAAATTTTGCTTTAACTGGAACTCAACGACCTGAAAACTGTATAATATATTCGCATAACGACCCCACTGGCGTGGTTATCCTATCGTTCGCCGCACATGCTTAGCGCCGGCTTAACATAGCGCGCAGCGCAACTTTGTCTAATATGTAATATTGTGCAAGTGTCACAATTCGCCCCGGAGAAGTTTTCGCCCGATATTCACTGCGACGGAATAATGTTTCGATACAAGGAATTGTTACAAGCTGGCGGCTGGGACATTACTTGCGGCCGTATTGAACAGGCGCGAGCCGAACTTTCAATTTGTACATCGGGAGTGGATCTGTCAATTTCGATGACGTATGAATAAATTTATACTGAACTAGAGGGCGGGGGTTTTGCTTATGAAAATTTGAGTATGAAAGTTGGCAGTTGTATACTAAGATGTAAAATAGTTTATTGCACTGCCGTGCGTACGAGTATTCGTGTCTGCCTTGTGGACGAGTGTCGAACTGACATCCATAGACATCCCCAAAATTAGAGGACATTCATTCGATAGCCTTGGGCGCGGGTTAAATATTCAATGATGATTCTTTGCGCTTTCCCATCTGAAAGTTTTGCCATTTGAAGATCTAATATTCGATTAAACCAGTCTAAGCAACATTCGGAGTCATCTTCGGAAGTAATTATTACTCGTAATTTAATAGCAAAGCAAAACATGTTACCATAACATTTGCGCCCGAAAATATTAACCAAAGAGAATTGACGAAAACGCTCAACCATTTAAGCAATGAAAAGGCTTAATTAATATAATCATCTTACTTAACGAGCTAAGAGATTCGAGGCATTTTTTCCACCCCAGCCTAATGAGAAATACCTTTTCCTTTGTGACATACGACGCCGGATCGGCTAGCGGTCGCCACCGACAGGGTGAACAAAAAATTGCAGCCAACTCCTACAAAATGTTTTTCCCCGCTTTTTCGGTTACGTGATATTGTTCATAATTAATTTCCCCCGTTTTAATTAAATTGACATAAGCTCTTTGCAAAATTATGATGTTATTTTGGACGGTTCATTTTTGGAGAACATTTAAGGTAAGGCATTTTCGGTGCGGGGCTGTTTTTTAATATTCAACACAAAATCAGTGAAACGATTGGAGATGAGGAGGAAAAATATGAAGAGGAAAATATGTACTAATGTACTAATGACTTTGTTATCGATACCATTGTATTTATTTCCTTGCGTCCGCAGTAGGACATTTTCGAGAAACAACTTCGTCATCATCACCAGCAGCTAGAAGACGTCTATTGCTGGATGCAGGCTCTCATCAGAGACGCGAAAAATCACGGTTGCACGAATCATCCTCATCATGCCGGACGATGTCCTCTGCTAGACATAAGCCTCCCCAATATTAAATAAATAACGCCATAGATCACGGACACGAGCCACTTCCATCCAGCGGCTCCCCGCCACCTTAACCAAGTTGTCAGTCCGCCGGATGAAATATGTGTCATTAAAGGATAGTTCCGTTTTTACTTTTGTATACGTAACAGCAGAAACAAGAAACAACTCATGACACAACTTCAACATATATCAGGTTATGTTAAGCTTTAAGCCACACTTTATTCTACAACTCGTGTCCCGATTTTATACTTCACAATATTAAACTACTGTACAATATTTAACTACTGTAACTTGACTTTAAACGTTATAAGTTAATAGCATAAGCGAGTGTGTTTATCCGTTAGTGGGTAAGGATTATGATATTCTCAATGATACATTCATCACGTCAGGCCGAGTCAGAGGATCAGGGACCCCGCGGTGTCTCAGACCTTAATATGTGTAATAATAGTTCAATTGGCGATTCTAGACATTCTCATATCGGGATGCAAGTCTCCTATCTGCGGAGCTGTCGACCCGAGACGTGGTCTCGTTGCCCGACGAGCACTCATAGGTATCCGATGAAGTTGTATTGGACTTCCCTTCGCATCCACATCATGAATGGCCATATAAAATGAGATTGCTGGCCGCTTTCACAGGTTCAAATTAGAATTATTTATTGCATGATCCAATTTGGCCAATTTTTGTACAAGTTCCTAATGCAGGCTAACCGGAGCTTTAATAGGAACCTGTGAAAGCGGACCTAAGTATGGCTAATTTTTGAAACCTAAATGTTTTTGTCTTCCATGGTTTCCCATGGCGCCAGGTAACCCTGGCTCACGGTTATACCGTCTATATAGTTTTTATTAGTTTTATATCGCTAATTAAACGTTGGGACTTAGTATCTGTTTCATCGCTACTTAAGCTTTTGGCGATGCATTAAATTGTAATTTACCAACGAATGCAATGTACAAAGGCAGTAGTGAGTAGACTGTCTCGTGTCTTAAGCCTGGCCCGTGGTAATCTGGGACTTTAGTGGTAACCGAATAAATTGTATTGAACATTGGATTTCATTTCTGAATGAGTAATTCAGTTGTGAAACTGAAATAAAGTATAACGTTTTGAAACTATTATCAAAAATACCTGATAATAAGTTCTAATAAAAGATACATCCAATGAGGTTTAGATTGGCATAAAACACACTTTACTTCTCTTGCTGTCTCCTCCCCTTTAGGCAAAGGAACAACAACAGTGAATTAAACACACATGCGCATATATGACTGTAGTAACAGAGATTAAAGTGTTGGAACGGAATTGTCAAGTGTTACACGTGTAACGTTATAACGGAATTGTCAAGTGTTACACGTGTAACGTTATAACAGATTTTATCTGTTACACTTGTGAAAGTATTACAGTTATCGGGGTGTTCTTGAGTCCCTGACGGTATCACAGATTAAAGTGTTGGAACGGAATTGTCAAGTGTTATACTTGTAACGTTATAACAGATTTTATTTGTTACACTTGTGAAAGTATTACAGTTATCGGGGTGTTCTTGAGTCCCTGACGGTATCACAGATCATTGTTCCCGGTTTGGTTTCGGGATCAAAAACTGTTATTGGGATTACTCTTTTTTGTATAACAGTCCGTAGTCAAGAAGTTGTTGGTCGAGTTTTTGGCTGCTTCATTGAATGACAATGTAATTTGAATTTTTTTATAATATATTATCTCCAATTTTGTCTAGTTTACTGTTGATTTAAGAAACATCTTCAATAATCGTTTTTTAATCGCTTTCAAACGCAAACAACCTATCTATATCGCAAACGACTATCTGTCACACCGATTTGACGTCATCCTACACGGATAGGCATCAGAATAATGTTCACGAAGATGCGTTGTTCTTCCCTACTGGGGAGTACGTCCAACGGTTCACGGGTTTCACACAAGTTGCACGAAATGCGACAGCGTACCCTTCACGAGGTGAGCGAGGTATACCATCGGGTCGTGCTGACACAAATGAGTTGCCGCATGCCACTACCTCTAATTTTTTGTTTTCGTTTCGCGGAAAAATATATTTACCATCACCCTGGCCATCGGTCCTGGGTGAGATCCGATTTGTGTGTGGAACTCGACGATGAATCCAATACACTCTTCGTCAATCAGCAACGTGTTACAAGAGTTCGTGAACATACACAGCTGATTACTAACCCAAAACTAAAGGCAGATTTTCACATAGTGGATCCACTGTCCCGTCGGCCAAATACAACTACTAGGGACAATTTAAAATGACAAATGAACCATGTAGCGACATAAAATGCCAATAAAACATTCTGGCCCATATATGAGTTAATAAATTCACTGTTTATCCGAACGTAGCTCCGATAAGGGCATTTAACGTAACAATTATGTCCCAGAAATGGAATATGTACTGACAAATGAAATGATCATTGCTCCGGGGCTGGCTATAGCCGATAATGCAGGCTAACGACCTCTGGCGCCCCGATAATATACGATAGAGCCCACATAGGCCCCGCATATGTGAACTGAGTGATTTACCGAACAGTCGTTAGTTTTTATTTACTGAATTGTGATGCTTTGTTTTTTTATTGCGTAAGAAGTTAGAATCGAGCCTTTCAAGGCTAAGAACTCACGAAGCCGTTTTCGCAAGTGACCGCGCTTCTGTAGGTATAAATAGCTTCCGTAGGGTATAAATATATATGTAAGAAATTAAAATGCATTCATGGCTCGTTTTACGCCCGCGATGGGGGCGGTTGTATTCTGCGGTTAGTCACAGCCGCGGCGGTTTCCGCCCATGCGCTCTGCGAACTTCTGGTGGTTAGACTTCAAATGAGTTTTGAAAAAAAAAAACCGCAAACCGCCACCGCAGCGGGCGCGGTTAAAAAACGCTCTTTATGGTCTTAGCCAAATGCCGACGTCTGACAACAACCTGTTCTTATAAACACAAATCTACATGCACTTTGTATGTAGATTCATTACCACTTGACCATTTTTTCCTCCTGGTAATTGTTAATATTGACATTTTCCATATACTCCTTGCTTACTTGGTACACTTATGAATGGTCTAAACTCGAAGGCGTAGCTTCGATATCTTCGAAAGATTAAATTTAGACCCTTTTGGTCTTAAATAAATCCTCGCGTATGCTCTGTCTAGTGCTGACAGCCGCTAGTTTTTACTATAATATTTAAAATAAATCACGTCAAAAAAAGAGTGAAAATGTGGTTGGAAATATGTATAAAAATATTCTACGAGTATAAAGAGCTTCAAAGCAAATCACGGCTATGTGTGCTGTGAACAGCATATGTGATGACGCGAACTCATAACGTATTTCCTGTCCAATGTCGCAGAAGGAGTTTTTACTTCAATAAGTAAGTGCCTTTGAACATTTTGCTCAAATATTATTGGACTCTGTCGCCAGATAAAGGACATCAAATCGGAATATTTTACATTAATAGTACGACGTCTTATCTTTGGGGTCTACCTATCAGGGCCGGCTCGACACCGACCCTCTGGGGCCCTTTGTACCCCTGCCAAACGCTGAGTTTAATATTTGAATACGTTATCGTGCTCATTATCATGCCATAGCTGTGTAATTTTGAATAGTGGCAAAATTATTTGCTAGAGTGGTGCGTTTTAAAAGGCAAAAGTAATTTTTATAACATTTTAATGTTTTTTAATTTGACGTTTTATGACTATATATATATATATATATATATATATATATATTGACAGTAAAAACATAAACAGTTCCACATTTTCTAAATTACGGAAACATTGACGCGAGATTGGCAAGAATCATGGTGCGATATATGGCTATCTGTTTTAAAAAATCTAATGAATAGACGCAAAAGTTTCACTGGCGACCCATTGGTTGATAATAAGGAGACCAAGGTAAAAAGGTTTTCGGTTGAGTGCGGTGGAAATGCCAAGTGTGTGGACATAAATCCAGCGTGAAGCGAGGCGTGGGGCCGACGTGTGGTCATGATTTAAGCGGCACACTTAGCGGCTAGGTAAATATTTGGCGAATTCGCAGACCGCAGACGTCACGCCGCGATGTGAAGCTACGTGAAACCGTACGCATATCACTCGCAGCGTGCAGCGTGATATAAACACACTGGAAACGAATTCTATACGGGACTGCGTCACGACTATGAGGATAATGAATTAGTTTTCAGTTGTGTTTGAAAATTGTAGCGTCTCGCGGGAAAAGGTAGCGTCATGCTTCATTGCAGATAAATTGGGCGCCGGTCCAGTGGTGGAGGGTGCTAACATTATGCCGCCGTCGGTACAGTTATTGAGTTTCCGCTGGCGAATTAGAGAGGAAACGGGAGAGGAGGGCATCACATGTTTCACGTGTTCCTTGTCTATGCGGTGTCGGTGATTATGGAAACGCTCTGACGGACTTTAAATATTAATAATCCCTAAGGAACCGATGCCACCTCCACAAAAGCATTGCCCCCCACCACAGAAAAGCGGAAAGCCCTACCACCAATTTTGGGACTTTTGCCCCGTACGCAAAGCGCTTCCTCCTCCTGATATTTGACCCCCTCTTCTTATAAGAGGGGTACAAAGAGCAGCCCACCCTGTTTAATTGGCCAAGGTATCTGAGGCACACCGCCACGACAAGGCTTGAATCATGGTGAGATCTAATAGAAGATCTGACATAGATCCGATCTGAACTTTCCTTGCGCTCACTTTCCTGGCACATAATATCTTTAGTACTTGTTAGCTAATTTAAATTTGACTCTTTATTCCAGTGGTTAGGTGCGGAAATCCTCCCACCTGAAAAGTTCTATGGCTAAGTTAACAAAAGTGAATAAACGAATGACTGAAATATTCTTTCTTGTGCTTTAGAAAAAAACATACTACAAACAACAAACAGAAGCAATAAAATACAATAAATGCACACAATGACCTTATTACTGAACAATATTTTTTTACACTTAAAATGTTGAATTTCAGCCTGCTCCCTCTATATTCTTAGTTGATGATGATAAGACCACCTGCTGATTTCTTCGACGTCATATAAAGAGGGTAGTTAACTTGAACTTCTCTTTATCCCTTTGTAAGAGATAGGTCCATGTTGCATTGCAGCCCGATTGGTTTAGAACGATAGGGGTGGTAGACCCTCGGACCAAAATGACAGGCAAGACATCTGTTCATAATCGTCTGTAGAAATCAAATGGCACCATCACCGAGTTCACAATCATTTTAATATAAACTTTAATCCTGGTAAAAAAAAAGTTTTAATACTATTTCCACAAAATTATTAATTTAAGTCACATAAAATACGACGACGAAGCAGCATTTTCAATGTTATAGAAGGGCAAACGAGTAGTGGGGAGTCTTGTAAAGACTACCCACGAACATGACATCCGCATGGTTGCAATGCCGACCCGCTTTCCTCCTGCCCCCCCCCCAAAGAGATAGAATGCGGGTAGCATTCAATCTTCTTTTTTTTTGTTGTCGCGGGGAAACATATTTAGGCGCCTTCACCGGCCCTGGGTGGGGTCCAGTGGTGCGCGGGACTCGCGGCACATGATTGTGCCGAATACCCACAAAAACCACCGCGAGTGCCACCAGTGCCGCCCTTGGTGAGGTGCTCCGGAACAACAATCATCAGGCCACCACGACGGCTAGTCAGCCACTAACGGACCAAGTCCACCTCCACGGATGGGGTTGCCCAGCACTACAGGACAAACTCACCGACTTTGGGACGGTGCAAATGGCATGGTGTTTCCATTCTCGCACCTTGCCCCGTGCGCAAAAGTGCCACATCCTGTTACTCTTAGGTCCCTTCTTCTTATAAGAGGGGTACCGAGAGCGATTCCTCCTCTTGATCTTTAAGCCCCCTCTTCTTATATGAGGGGCGCAAAGATCCCACTCCGTTCAATTGGCTTCGCCTGGGTTCACCCCAGGATAATAAGCCCCACCACCACGACAAGGCTTGAACCATGGTGGGGATCATTGAATCTAGTTTAGCGCTCGGCAACAGTCATCAACAATTAATATCTGAAACAACCTGGGTATATTTTAATCAATTTTTGATCAAATCGAAAACAGGCTCCGCACAAGTGTTCTGGGCTATAAATTCTTCCACACCACTCCCAGGGGCTCGAATTGAATTATACAAACGCGGATTTTATATCTATTAGGGTTTCGGCGCTCCCGCGGGACTCCAGCTATCGATAACGTTCCCATTTCCGCGCCTGACGATATAAGCTACGACTCGCGAAGGGCTTGCGAGACGCGCCCATCGATCTTGCGTCTATCGAGTATTTTTTAGCGTGATGAATAATAATGTACATCACGTTTTTAAATAGGCTGATCGAGTTTAATTCCCCGTCAACTTCTGCAGTGAATGGTGTGTTGTTTGCTATTTTTGTAAGGTGTTGGGAACCAAATAATCTATATGTCACTGAGGCCCCGTTCGCACACGAGATTTTTTTATAACGCGTTAAAAATAGTTGAAATGCAACATATGGACGCCCATACATCTATCTGTTCACAGTGTTGTGTAAAAGACGACCAGCCCAGACTGTTACGCTCTATTAACGCGTGGTTTTTTTCCGCCCGTGCGAACGAGGGGTTAATGTGCGTCTCTTAATGAACACTTGACAAATGAAAATAATCTACACATTTAGTATGTCTATGTGTGATAATATTATACATGGAAAATATTAAAGAAAAATATATCAAAGGGGAGAAAGGAATATTTCAATCAATGATTATTTTCTATAAATTACTTTTGACAACTACCGACGACATCCCCGTTATTGTAATGCTGATGCGTTACCGTCTCCCCTCCAATGGGTCACCGGCTACTCACGAACAGCACGAAACAATAAAGTTGTCACTTTACGGCTATGTCATGTGATTGAGAGGTACTTCCCTGATCGTGACGGTCGGCTGCAATGCAGCATGACCTACCTACTGTCTGTCGGAGTATTAAATACTGAATGTAATTTTACTTAACATCTGACGAAAAATATATAGTATATCTCGACTTCATACATCACAAAGAACTTTAGGTATATATTACACTTTAAAATTGGATTCATATGAAATCACTGGCTTTTGCTAGTAAGTAAGTACTGCATAGTACCAACGCGCGAAGCCGCCAGGAATGGATAGTAGTATCCGGGATTCTCCATCAATCATGGTCTGTCTATAATAATAAGCTAAGAATAATGGCTAAGAATAGTCATATCGGGCATGACCTACCACACTCGCCCACCGCTGCTACTCCAGTGTCTCCAGGATCGACAGCGGCCACCAGGAAATGCCCGAGGGAATGTCTAATGATAGTGATATAAAAACAAGATGTTATTTTTTTTTATCACACATTATAGACATCAGGTACACCACCATCGGCCGAACACACACAACACGCGCTATGTCAGTGTTTCCTAAGTACTTTGTTCTACATAACACTTGCAAGTAAACGCGCTGTGGTACTTATGTACCGATGCGCTAGATGAGGTTTACTGACTTATGTAGGAATCCTTTTTAGAAAAATACATTCTCTCTTGAGCATCTCTACAATGAATATCGTCAACTGGCCAGACGATATTCATTGTCGCCGACATATTTAGGGCATCTCACGCCGGCTGGCGCACGCAGAGATTAACTGGGTGTTCATCCTCGCGAGCTCAACGCACCTTCCGGTTGGGTCTGGCATGCATACATGCATCTCTACGCGAAAAAAACTTACATACAAATGATTATATATACAATAAAATAACCACGATGAACAATGGTTTTTTTGGTCGGAAGTAACACGTGTACAATAAACGTGTATCTGGCCACCGCAGGGTTATCATTGAATTAATATTGACATGTTTTATATCGACTCATAAAGGTTTTAGTAGGGTTGGGTGCGAGTGGGTCCTACCGGCCCGTGTATTGTTCGCACGTCGCTCTGCTATTATACGACTAAATTAAAATATGCGCTTCGGTGATTTTGTGAACGAGCCATTAATAAAACCAATAGCAAAGCGTCCATTGTCTTTCGTTTTGGGTTAAAATCATTGTGTTAACACGGATAGTAATGGAATATTGTTTTTTATTGTTCGTTTGAATAGAGTGCGGGCAAGACAGTGCGTAGGGATGGCGACTTATAGCACTGGGCCTCTGCCTTCTTCGTAGGGATCAGGATCTGGAAAAAATAAATACATATAACGGCACCCATCTTTGTATAGACTCATAGCACATAACATGTTGTAGTGGAGACTGCACAAATGTACTATCTGTTCATACACCTACCCCATACCGACGGGACGACGAGCAGGCAGACTATCCAAATGAAGTATTATAGCGCAGAAGTGTGTCTCAGACTCAATCTTATTTCTGTTCCCTCATTGTCTATAGGGCCTCTTGCGATAGTACGCCAGTCCAACACGACGGGAGAGAAAATAGGCATTTGATCTTCTGCTTAACGGGTATGTCCGCGGCGCGGCGGCGAGACACAGCCAACTTCAACCAAGACTATGCAGTGGTGTACTATTAAATATTACCGCCACTTTTTTTTACATTAGTCTTTGTTTTTTGTTTTAAGGTACGTCTTAACCGGATCAGTTTTAAGTAAGTTGTTTCGCCAACGACATTCTGGTTTGTAATGATAATAATAACAATAATGTGTGTATGCTTATGAGCACCGTCAAGACCTGTGTCACAGGTGCTACACAACGGAAATATATTTAATATTCTTATATATTTAATAAGTTTTATACATTTAAGATTTTTATTAATAAATACATTTAATACATATATAGACGTCCATGACCTAAGAGGGATTCAAACCCGCGACCTCTGACGTAACACGCGAACTAACTTCCACGTTACCAACTGAGCCAGCCGGTCGTCAAATTATTGTTACTCAATATGGTTACATAGAAATGAAAAAAAAAATAATTGTTATCATGCATAGCAGATTGCGCCGGCACGGCTGGGACGTCCGTGCCGTGAAGTGATAGCTGCGCTGTCGTGCGAACGTAGCGATATGTGTTTCCATTAGCCCATTGAAGAGGAAAAGAAATGCACGACAACAACGCATTAGCATATACATCGTGCGGATGTTTGGGGGCTTCAGTTGTAAAAAACGCGCCGACTCATCGTATATACTATTCAATTCTTATTCTATAAATAATAGAGTATCCAATTTGCCACCAATCTTTATAATGTTTATACAGAGAATCTCTAAAATCCTTAAAAATCATCAAGTTGTGTATATTCAAACAAATTCGCCGCAAAATTTAGTACATTGTCATAAGCCTTCGCTCTAGACGCTGAGTCGATTTATCCGCGGCGGTGCCGAGTCGATATCGCCCGCATATCCCGCCTCAGTCGCGACTAAGTAAACCCTGGGTGCAACGAAGATTAAGCTACTTAACTCGAGAGCGAGAATCCTATGATCTTGTAATTTTAGTAAGAGGTAGTGCAATGTTGCATTGCAGCGGAATTGAGCTGGCACGACCGGGGACGTACCTCTCGCTCATATGATACCGGTGTAGTGACTTCTTCGGTGTCGCTTTCGCGCTGTTTGTTAGTAGCCGATGGCCCATTGGGGGAGGTGATAGGGAGGGCAACGCATCTGCACGACACTCATACGAATGTCCATGGTAGTCGGTAGTCATGTAAAGGCTCCGATTCTCATTTGCCCCCTTATGCTTAAAAAAAAAACAAAAATCTATCAATACTTATAAACTTTCACGCTTATAATATTAGAAGGATGTGGTATATGTAGATATTAGATAATGTATTTTCTTACAATAATATCCTATTCGCTGTTGAAATTTGTATTTCTATTGTCATAAGCTTTCTATACTTACGCAGTGCCGGTTTATCTGCATTGATGCCGAGTCGATATCGCCCGCATGTCCCGCCTCAGTTCCGAGTAAATAAACAGTTGGATGCTACGAAGATTAAGCAACTTAGCTCTAGAGCGAGAACCCTATGTGTGTCTAGACCGGGATTACAGCTTTTAGGTATATCTTTAGAATTTTCCCGCGGTATAATAAGCAGTTCTTTAGGAATGTACCTATTTCAGCGGAACGAACGAACGAAGATTAGGCAACTTAGCTCTAGAGCGAGAACCCTATGTGTGTCTAGACTGGGATTACAGCTTTTAGGTATATCTTTAGAAATTTCCCGCGTTACAATAAGTAATTATTTAGGAATGTACTTCTTTCAGCGGAACGAAGATTAAGCAACTTAGCTCTAGAGCGAGAACCCTATGTGTGTCTAGACCGGGATTACAGCTTTTAGGTATATCTTTAGAAATTTCCCGATGTATAATAAGTAATTCTTTAGGAATGTACTTCTTTCAGCGGAACGAAGATTAAGCAACTTAGCTCTAGAGCGAGAACCCTATGTGTGTCTAGACCGGGATTACAGCTTTTAGGTATATCTTTAGAAATTTCCCTCGTTATAAAGAATAATTCTTTAGGAATGTACTTCTTCTAGAGGAACGAAAATAAAGCAACTTGGCTGTAGATCGAGAATCGTACGTTTGCCTACACTGGAATACAACTTTTAGGTACATCTTCAGAAATGTCCCGCGGTGTAAAAAAAGTAATTCTTTAGGAATGTACTTCTTTTAGTGGAACAAAGATTATGCAACTTAGCTCTAGAGCGAGAATCCTACGTATGTCTACTCCGGGATACAACTTTTGGGTATATGTTAGAAAAGTCCCGCGGAAGAGAAAAAAATTGAGAATGTAATCTTCCTTTAGCATATCTTTAGGCGAATACCGACAACAAGTAACATCCGTATAAGAATGTACGGTGCAAGCGGTCCCGGACTTTGCTGTCAGGCTAAAGAAAGTTAGAACATCGTTTGAGGTCCAGAGGGTATTCAGCGCCCCCTTGAGCGCTGCGACCTCCAATTAACCTTCGAATATCCCCGCGTTCGACGGAATGCGTTAAGGCATTCCCCAACGTAAAAAGAGAACGATGCGTTGCACTAGCTCACCCCAAACTCCTTAATGAGCCACCGGTTATTTCCTAATCGCACGAGATGCTATAGCGTAGCGATTGAACCAAATAAAACAACTATCTATACAAATAAATGGAGTGTCTGTATTTTTGACTGGTATCCATTCACCCACATCAGCATCATACATAACGCCGCAGGCATTTTGAAGTCTGTATTAACTTCATGTGCGTCGGTAGCCCTACAAAGGCTACGATTTCTCGTTTGTCCCCCTGTACTATAATAAAACACTAACTTTTACTAAGACCAGACTTTTTTCCAACTTACAGTCTATAATTTTCCTCACTCTACTTACACTCGATCCCCTTACTCTTCAGCCGATAATGATGATATAAAATGAATAAAGTTGGATGCAGTGTCGCAATCAGTAGTAAATAAGTCGGAGCGACTGGGTGCTGTGGACGCGGCGCGGCGCGCTGAATGTTAACTAGACGCGGGTGGTTTTAAATCCGAGCACGGACGGCGCATCGCGTCTCGGTCGAGGACTTGTGTAAAGTATTCCGTTATGGGGGTTACACTTCCACTATCGCGGGTGCACTGATCTGAAGCATACATATACAGGCTGTCTCAAAAGTCAACGTCCAACCGACAGCCCGAGGTAGGCTAAGTAATGTTGGTTGTTATAAAAATTAAAAAAAAAAAAAAAAAACTTCCTCGGGTAGTTTCAAAATGACAGCGTTTTTTTTTAATTAACACCCTGCGATGAGTTTACGACGACTGCGGCTACAAATCAACTCCTTTAAATTTTTTTTGTGTTGAGTATTCTCAGGCAATGCTCTTACAGATTCCAATTCGTAATTTGCACACAACATCCTTGGCGTTGTAGAAAATATCCGTTTTATGCCCAACCATGACCTGGAAATGATTTATCACTCAACTTCTTCTTTGCTATTTCGGCAAGTGACCTTAAAAGTTGGCG
Source organism: Eumaeus atala (assembly GCA_017140195.1). Classification (NCBI taxonomy): domain Eukaryota; kingdom Metazoa; phylum Arthropoda; class Insecta; order Lepidoptera; family Lycaenidae; genus Eumaeus; species Eumaeus atala. Next base: position 78,184 of record JAFELO010001587.1, read on the forward strand.
CATCTAATAAATAGGCTTCCCAAAATGGTATAATACTTACTCAATTAATTCTTAGATGACGAGATTTTCTTTTTTTTCTTAAGGCGGTCGAATTTTAGCTTACTCGTCACTATCTTTGAAAACACATTATGGAATGCCCAGATGACATTAGAACAATTTCGAGATAGTTTTATGACTAACTACTAATAAGGTTTCTGTTAACAGTCCGTAGTCAGGAGGTTGGCACGTGCAACGTGTTAAACAAAAGACGAACTCTCGGTATTGTTCATTGCAGTTTTCTCAAGTCTGGCCAGTGTATTACGGCCGATGTCTATTGTCAGTAATTGCAAACCATGATGGAAAAGCTAGCGGCTAAACAACTTAGACTGGTCAATCGCTCCACGCCACTGCTTCTTCACGACAACGCTAGACCACACACTGCGCAACACTTCTACCAAATTTGAAGAGCTTCAATTGGAAAGTCCAAGACATCTTCCGTACTCCTCGGACATTGCTCCAACAGATCACCATTTCTTTGGAAATTTGGATAACTTCTTTCAAGAGAAAAAGCTTCAACTCTGATGGGGCAGTCCAAATCACCTTCAAAGATTTATTGATTCCCATCAGACTGGTCTGTTTAGTAAATGGATGAATGAACTACCCATGAGATGGCAAAAGGGCATAGAAAACAATTGTTCATACTTCGATTAATTAAATATATTATATTTAAAAATATTCGACGGCATGTGTAAGGACCTAACATAAAGATTGAAATGCAAGTGAAGCTGCAAGGCGACGCTTGTAGTATTAATCCTGAGCCGCCTTGGTTCGTAAAATGTCGCCCAAATGTTCGAGAAGATGTATGAATGTGGATGAATACCCCCACGGGAGACATCAAGGGCGTGAGCCGATATATGTATTTAGATGGGCTTGGTCGTTAAGGTGTTTGGTAGAAGTGAAGAATGAAACGAGTATAGAATTATGCAATAAATTTAAAGCTGAAAGGGTTGTTTGCTTTAACGCGCTAATCTTAGGAACAATTTGCAAAATTCTGTCGGTGCCGGTGTCAGCACTTTAAAAAGTAAAAATGTATAATAATGTAACAGGGGTATATAGATACGTCTTGTTAAAAATAAATGTTATATTTTTCCGAATGTTTTATACTTTTTTGAAAACTCTTAAAGAAAAATGCATCCTCACTTGTATTTTAATAATTGAATGCATCGTCACTTGTATTTTAATAATTAAATGCATCGTCACAGTTTAAAGTTTGTTAAATTGTTGAGTGTTGCCATTATACGCACCACATTATACTCGGCTAATCTGCTGTCTATTAAAATGGATTTCTAACAATCGTCTACAACCCTATTACTGTATACCCGGTATATTTTGACGTACTTCATATACCTACCCTTTTTCTTTCTTATTCCGCATCCTTATCGCTTTGAGTTTCTAAAGCACTTTAAGGAATAAATCAAATTTCAAACATTAATAAGTCATATTTTTCGTTACAATGAATGGACTCTATAAAAAAAACATGTGGTCGTAACCTTTGCCGACCGCGTTCGTAATAAAGAAGTGAGAGAGAGATTAGGAATGAATGAAAGTATCGGTGTTAAAATGAGAAAGGGCATGCACCGATGGTTCGGACATGTAGAAAGAGTGTTGGATTTAAGGTTAACGAAACAGATATACAATGCGAATGTTGGAAAGGAAGGATGTAGGCACCGGGGCAGACCCAGACTAACAAACCACGATCTAATTGGTCGGGGTACTGTTCGAAGGTGATGTCCGGAGTCTTCGGTGTGGTTGAAAAGATTCATGAAAGTGGAGGAGACAAGGCCGGTATGTAAGGATCGTGACATGTGACGCTCCGTTGTCTCTGCCTGCCCCGTTAGGGAACTGGCGTGTTATTGTTTTTGTTGACTCTATAAAGGCTCGGATTTTGATAAAATACGATAGGAATATCAAAAGAGAAATCCGTTCGTGCCCCTCTCCACGCGCCAAGGAACACCCGAGCGAAATTTCTGCTTGTGCGTTGTACGTTGTCTGCCATCGCTTAGAACAGATTGTCCAATCAAACCTTTGTATTCTCTGCTCCAGAACGCTACAGATATATGGGGGTTTACTTATGCTATGAAATAGTGTACGACACTTGTGACCTAAGCTATAGTATAACACAAAAGGGCGTATGGCACCCTCAATGCACTGGGACGCTACCTTACGCTGTCCCACAAACTCTACGTAACTCGTGTGTCGGTACGCATGACGCGTACGTCACCATGACATACTGTTAGCTTAAATTGATAATCACTTAAGAAAATGTCTGGAAAAGCCTCGTAGTTTGTAAATTTTTATGACAATATTTGCGGTGTCATAGCGAGTTAAACACATTTTGTGCCGAATGAACACAAACGACTTGAATATGCACACTAGAATAATTAAAGTAGATGGGATATCGTAACTGCGGTACGTGTCGCTCTCTCTTTCGTCATTGGTACAACAGATAAAGAAATATATTTATGACGTAAATATATATATGTGTGTATCGTGAAATAGACACGGCGTAATTTAGTCGCTTAGAATCCATCCGAGTATAACAAGTAGACATTCCGATTTAAATTTTTATATGGGGGCTAAGGAGCAGTTGGAGCCTTTTGACAACGCCCCACGTCCATAGTCATCTGCTTTATGCATTTGTCATGCCGATGCGTTGCCCTCCTTGCCTTCTGTCTCCCACGGACCACCACGTTACTCACAACCAGCGTGAAATGCGACAAAGCAGTCGCGGTGCTGCCATGTGAGCTTTAGTTAACTCCTCCTTAATAGATAATGTGTCTGTTATTTATATTTATTCGTCTCTTAATGGTGATAATAAAACGAAAGTTATATTTATGTACTATTGGAGCTGTGCGATTGAGTTTCAGCTTGGAATCAACGCGAATAGAACAAAGAGGATGTGCTTTACTAAAGGATACCGTTACGTATTGGAATTGATGTAACTTCGGATGAATGTCAATAATTTGGCTGAACTCAGAACTCAGTATGTATAATGATGATGAAACTAAGACTAATATAGTGTGGCGCGGAATGGGGGCGGCGCAATTGAGTTGCAGCTGAGAATCCACGCGAGTAGAACAAATGGGAGACGCTCGGATATCGTAACTGAGACTGTTATTGTAACGGATGTAACTTCGGATAAATGTCAACCCCGCGGCGATTTAGTGCAGCGCCCGGCACTCGCTTTTATTAGTTCGTTCTGCATACATTACGCCAGGGCTGCGCTTCAACGGTCAATTGCGTTTGACGGAATTTAGACGGAACTTGGTTTGTGCGAATGATGACCTAAAGAATGCTCATTTCCTTGCTTGTGTGGTTAAATACTACGCCTAACAAATTAAAGTAAACCAGTGAAATAACAAATATGTAGGTGGTACTTGTACAAATAAGACCTCCTTGGCTCCTTACTGTCTGCAGTACCTACTTGAGGAGATTGAGCGAGATTGTTTTGTGTAAGAGGGAGGATCTTTAGTTGTTTTCATACAAAGTTTTAGAAATTATCGCCATAACTTTTAACTCTAACAATGTTTATATGTTTTAATACTAACAAATAATATAATAATACTAATATCCGTAAACTGATCACAGTACGTTGTTAGCCTTGTGCTAACTACCGTAAGAACTTGTCTTACAACGGATTTTCTTTTATAAATTTAAGAAATTGTAAATATTAAAAGAAAAAATTTGAATACATGTAATACATAAAAACCTTCATTCAACCACCATTCTAAACCTCGATATCTAGCGCAACATGCACGATAATCATACCTGTTACCACCGCGCCAGCCGGTCGTCTTGGATAAAAAATGTTATTTTTTTAGTTATTCCTTATGAAGCCTTCTGGGGCAGTATGTGAAAAATATGAGGGGCAAAATTGTGTGAAACAGAATTGACCAGCACAATGGCTCTTCTGCTCTTTTTAGAATCATATGTATTCTTGAGAAATAAACTTAGTAGCGCGTCGGAGGGGATTGCTGACACTAGCATTATAGATGTAAATAGTCTTGCGTAGTTACACACTTATGGCGTCACAGTTTGCTAATGATCTGATCTGGAATAAATGATTTATGTCCACATGTGTGGATAATATTCTAAATTCGTAATAACGTCTAGCAGCCCTAATTGTGGCACTGGAGACATGTATACAGCCGCACTTTACGATACGTAATATTATTAGAGCGCTGTCCGACTTGCATCTGTATCATATTCACATTTGTACTGATCTATCAAGACTCCTCACTCCTTTGTTAACGCGTACGTCCTTCGTACAATAGAAGACCTTCTTTCTGATCCAATTATAAGATAAATATTTTTACATGTCTGCAGAAAAATCTGCATTATTTGAAAAGGAATTTTCAATTATAGGAACAAATGAATATTTTCATGAACTTTCGTCCGAATTTACAGAAAAAAAATCACAAAAGACAGTAACTAGTAAAAGTTTTTTCATAGCATGCTGGGGCCAAACTAGTAGTCGGAGGAGTAGAGCGTAGTAGGGCGGAGAGTATTAGGCAGTTTTAATTTTGTGTAGGCACTTATATATTGTTAGTATTTGTGTTAGTAATTGTTTCGTGTAATGTCGTTTTGACGATTCAATCACCAATTCTATTCTGTTCCCTCCGTCCATAAATATTCAGTGTGTGGACTTTTATGGATGTAGGCAGCCGGCAGTCAACAGATGTGTTGCCCTATTTTAATCTTCGCTAATTAATGTTCCTAACGTTCAATACCATAACATTCGTTTGATCAGAATAAAAATGAAAATTGTTTATCTCAAACAGCTAGACTATCAGTTGGTTTCAGTATAATTAAATTCTATTAGTGCTCGGTGTAAGTTCCCAACTCATTTGCCGGCGTGAACCGCGGCACGCGATGCGGTCCAACTCGCTCAAGCAGTCGTGATTCACACACAACTACTGCACTCACTTATTATGCATAATAACGAGGCGAATTGTATAACAAATGTATGTTGCGGTAGTGCTTAATACTAATGTACATTTCGTAGAGCTAAAGTTTGTTGGTTGGTTTATTTTAAGCGCCCTGCAGACGATCAAATTTGCTGGTGACGCCATGGCGTTATTATTTAAAATATCTTTTTGTTCCACTACTCTCCACAAATTATACGAAATTTCGTGTTATCAAATGACGACAACATTCTAAAACCATATAGAATCTGTAATTGTTTATTTCTCACAAACAGCTAGACTGACTATCGGTTGGTTTTAGTATAATTAAATTCCATTACGGCTCGGTGTAAGTTCTCAACTCATTTGCCTGCGTGGACCGCGGCACGCGATGCGGTCAAACTTGCTCTAGCAGTCGTGAATTATACACCACTATAACTGCACTTATTATGCGTTATAACGAATTAAATTATTGTGTAAAAAATGTATGGTGCGATTGTGCAACTTACTTAATATTATAAATGCGAAAGTTTGGGAGGATGTATGGGTGTTTGTTACACATTCACAACAAAAGTACTTAATGCATTATGGTGAAACTTTTACGGATTATATCGCGGTTCATCTAATTCTTTATATAGGCCGACGTTTCAGAAATTTTACAACAAACATCCGTAAAAGTAGTTTTATTGTAATGAATGAAATTATCGCGTAAAGCTAAGACGTCAATATGTGATTTAAGTGCTTTGTAGACTATCAAATTTGCTGGTATCATCATAGGGAGTTCCGACTAACCTAGAAACGTTTGGAGGGTGCTTAAACGAATTTTTCCTTCAACACAAAAAGGGCCACAGACGGCGCGAGGCGACGTGGTTTCAAGGCATTCCCTTTTAATAATTTAAAAAAATAATACAGATATTACACGGCAAACAAGATATTGCATCATAGTACCGTCGGATATTAAACTAGTGTCGTATGTTGACTAAGCCGGATGGGACTTGAACAAACACGTTACCGAGCTTTGATGCAGCGCATACACTCCACTCCCAAACGTATTCCGTTTTATTAGACATTCATTTGATATTACATTAGTTTTATTAAATTGTGCTCTGCGGTTTCATTTTCTTATTTAAAACGGATCAATAAAATACCTGTAACATTCATAACTAGCAGCCCCTCGCGGTGTCGACTGCGTACTCCAGCCCCCAAAAACGTACTGGTCGGGGTGGAGTTTCGCAAATTTCGTTCTCGGTGGATGTTTGCATCCTAAGAGGAAGGAACTTACCCGCCATACTTCAAATTTGTAGGTTAAAAGGTTTCGAGATTTATAAGTGAGTTATACTTCGCATTGATATTTACATATATAATTAATATATTTTTAGTATTAATAACCTATTTTTTTATTTACATTTATCATTGTATAATGGAACTACGAGAGGTGATTGATAAGTATTCGAAACGACAAAGAAAAACTTTTTCCTTATTTTTGGCTAAATTTTCTTCACAAATTTTTGCAGCGAGCTTGCATAATACTCACCATTTATAGTTTTTCCTCTTTGCAAATAATCCACTAAAATAATCCCTCGAGCATCTCAAAAAACAGTCGCCATCACTTTGCTGGCAGACAAAACTGTTTTTGTTTTCTTCGGCGCAGGTTTTCCGCTCTCAGTCCACTGCTTAGATTGTTTGTTTTGTTTCAGAAGTATAATGATGTATCCATGTTTCATCTACTGTCACATAACCCCTCAAAAACTCGTTAGTTCACTCGGCGTTGCTTTTGGTTAACCGTGAGGAAACGTGGCACAACTCGAACATTCATTCGCAAATATTTGTGTAAAGTGTTAAAAGTACGTTCAGAGGTGATCAGAGGGAATGATTACTCTCTCTGCTATCTCCCACAACTTAAGGCGCCGATCATTCAAAACGATTTTTTGAATTCTTTTGATCATGTCCGAATTCATGACTTCAGTCGGACTGCCAGACCTATTGGCGTCTTCGCAGTTCTGCCTCCCAAGTGTAAAATCAGTTACCCAGGTGTGAATTGTACTCAATGCTGGAGCGGTATTACCTAAAACACTATCTAGCTCGACTTTAATGTGGGTTGCTGTTTTCCCTTTTAGAACGTAAAACTTTATCACCGTACGAATTTAGTTTCTTTCCATTGTTTAGAAAATCTACGGCAGAGAAAGTTCTAGGTCCCCCTCACACAAATTCTATCAGTTCGAATATATATAATTAAATTTTGTTTGCCTGTCTTTTTTTAAGTTCGTCTTTTCGGCCAGTTATCTATCATCAATCAGCCTGGTAAATATGTAGCTATTTTAATTCGTCATTTTTTTTGCTTTCCGTCCTATCCCATAGTTTGTAGTGACATAATATTATTATTTAGCATCACCGACACGGATATTCAGTGGAATATCCGTGTCGGTGATCCTAAATTCTCCGTCGTATGCTGAGTGACATCCTTTTTAGAGCTTTGCATCACTGTGTATGCATACGCTACATGTACATAAATAGGTTTTTTTAATAGTATAGTGGAACAAATGAGAAATCGGAGCCCTTCAACGACTACCGACGCCCATGAATGCCTTCCCCTCTACCCAAATGGACCACCGGCTACTCACAAACCGTTCGAAACGCGACACCGTAGGTTTCACTTTTCGGCTGTATCAAGTGAGCGAGGGGTACCTCCCCGGTCGTGCCGGCCCAATACCGTTGCATAGGAGAATATACATGTACCATGCATACCACTACCTCCTCCAATGCAGCATGGCACTACCTCTTACATTTATATAGGCACTTTCCTATTCTACTTTTTGTCTTCTATGACAGAATGCATAGAAGACAAAAAATAGAATAGGAAAGTATCTATATAATTGTTGTTCATCTACAGAGCAATATATATATATATTATAGAATATTATTTACTAAATTTTACAGTAGGTCCGAAATGGGCTAATATCTATTATTCATACCCCTAAGTTATAATAATAACAAAAAGTATAAAGCCAAACATCGTTTGCCGGGTCAGCTAGTATTTAAGATATCCTATATTATAGTAAAAGAAACAGTGTCATTGCAGCATTGCATTAAACGCGGACTAGCGAGGATCTTCAATTTGACCTAATTGCGGTGCGGCATGAATAATTATTTTTCTGTTGTGCTGCCCTTGTTTAGAGTCCAAATATAATCAGTTTAAGTTTCGCATTATGATATCTACATGTGTTACATTGCGCTAGAAAAAAGTGAGAGGCATCGTCCCAATCATGATTTATATCTTATACTACATGCTATATACTTTATTTGATTGGTGCAACGCAATAGTCTCAGAAACTGGTCTCATTTATTAAATTCTTTCGTTACAAAATATTAATTATTTAGAAAACATTAGTTATAAGCTATAATATCACCACGCTGTATCTAATTGAAGCGTATTATGCGGGTGAAACCGCAGGGCGCTGCTACTCGTACAAGTGTCTCAGATCAAATAGCTACAGGGCGTGCATAAAGCCCCACATAGGTGGTGTTCAGGGGTTGTGAGCCCTGATCAAAGGCGTCATAGTGATGCGAGAGTGTAGCGGATGTAGGATTGAACGCGCTGCGGATGTGACGTCAAAGCCTTGTAGTACAGTTCGACGTGCTATGCCCTGTCAGAGATAAACTAGAGCTTGTACTGTTCTCTGATAAAACATCTGTTATCATTCAACATAAGAGATGCCAGACTAACTGTAATGAGGTATAACATTCATTAGGTCCAGACAAATGATAAAGTAAAATGTATTTCTCTCTCTAGTGAACTACTGTATGTAGCACGCTCTCTAATGAAGTATTCATACGTTTAGTGTTCAACAAAATAGCATTAAATTCTCATGAAAGTGCTGAAGTGTAACTAAACGTTGTAATTAATAAATTGTTTATTACATTTTTTTATTAATTCCTTGTACTATAATGTAAATCACTTGGCTTCGGTTAGCCCCTTCAATACCCTTCTGACTTTATGTTCTTAAATATATCCTATATTCAGTCGTAGGTCTGTTGCAAATTTAAAACATTTTGTAAAATAATATATGTAAACATATTTATCGAATTGAACTAAATTTACTAGCATATTATATCTATAAGTTATATCTTATTCTAATCAGGTAACTAGAATAAAGTTGTAAGATTCAGATCCACAAGTTGTTAAAATTTAAATTTCCGTTGCAAGACCAGAGAGTAAAACTGGCAAAAGAGGGTCAAAATAGCTTCTTTTCACAAGCTTTTATTTAAATTCATGTGTAAGTGGGGGTTTCACAAATTTGATAATTATTTTAACGACTTTCTGGCATTTGATTGGGCAAATATCCTAACGAATTTAAATTCGGAGAAGGCGTTGTTTTAAGCATAAGGAATTGACCAGTTGCCTGCCGATTACCCATTAACATCGACACCTAAAATGACCACCTGAAATTCACAAGCCACACGATACCCGACAGCCTGTAACGCATCACTTTACTCGAGAGTAATTTGAGAGTGAGATACTTCCTCGGTCTTGCCGGCCCGATTCATTTTAAATTCAGCAATAGCACTACCACTTACAAAAGGATCCTGCTTTTTTCTTTTTGAAATATATCATTGTGTGAAGCAGTAGTGACACATACGAATAAGCCGGGCAAGTTACGTCAGATGGTGCTGGTTCGAATCCCGCCCGCGCCATTAATGTCTATTAGATGTATCATAAGTTTAATAAAATATTCAAGAGCATCAGTGGCCTCAGTGGTCTTGTGGTTAGCGCTTCGGACTTCCAATCAGGCGGTCCAGGTTCGCCATGTACTAATTAGTTTTTCTAACTCATATACATATTGTTTTCGTCTATTTACACTAACGTTATTCATTGTTGTGACTAACAGATTTTGTTAAGATTTCCCAGTGGAATGAGACAGAATCACCGTCATGAACGAATGTGTCGGAATGCTTTTGCTG
>JAFELO010001587.1:97350-114949 GCA_017140195.1 Eumaeus atala
AAATACCGGCGCCACGTAAAGTGATATCTTCGTTGTCGTGCGGTTGGTGGGTAGCCGGTGACCCGTTGATGCGGAGGATGAATGGAGGGCACTGCACCATAATAATAATAATTATACGGATATTTAACAGGGAAACTGGAAACACTTCTTACTCCTCCTACTTTCTTCTGATTAAATTCGTTGTGGGTCCCGTGACTCCCTGCGATCATATTGAGTAGCAGCGGAAAGTATTGGGCCATGCCCGATTAAAAAATACGCATGTTTATGGGTCGGTAGTTGTAAAAGTGCTCCGAATTGTCGCTAGTTATTTACTTACACTCACACTCACTACACAGTACAAGTCGTTTCATGCCCGCGCCCTATATTTCGGAACAATCGACGCCAATTAATAACTACCACCCGCTTATTAATGTGTCGCTCTCTTCCAGCTCATCCCCCCAATGGTCACCTCCTCGTCACAAAGCGTACGAAACGCGACCGCGTAACAATTGCTTTTGAGGCGGTATAAGGGAGCGAGATGTACCTCTCAGGTTGTGCCGGCTGCAATGGAGCATGGCACTACCGCTTCATTAGTATACTGACATACAGGCATGGATGTGAATGGCTTGTACCATGACTGAACCCGTGAGATCTGACGTCGCTGGAGTTTGAGAGACGAGACAATTACGTGTTTACATTTTAATAGTCAGTCGGTATGTTATTGAAATTATTCCTTTATATGTTTTCCTAATCTTTATTTATACATCATAAAGATTAAGTCAGCCTGACACCTACTGAAAAAATTATTATAAACTTAACTCGGAATCCTTCATATATAACGAACGGATAACAAAACTTAAGAATCTGTCACTATATTCTTATCTAAAATAAGAACTAACAATATTATGTATAAGAAAGAAAAGTTAAGCTTTTGATGATTTGGTTTGATTTTTTTGATTCGTAATTTTATAAAGATCTATTTTTGTTGTCAGTTTCCAGAAATGACAATCACATAAATTTTCTTATTTGCCAATTGATTTACAAGAATACAAGATACATGATTGTTTTCTGTACATCTAAGGCAACCGTGATTTTATAAAAACATATTTTTTTGCAAATTCAATCTTTATTGAAGTCTTTAGTTCGCTTTTACAAACCTGTTTCTATTCGAAAGAAATGCACAATTTAAACATACTTTTTTGTGTAAAATCTACGTCAAATACGCGCATAATGATAATAACTGAGCATAATGATAATAATAATGGAATTGTTTTTAAAGAGTGAATAATTTGAGATATCTTTATATGGACGGTTTTGAGATGCTGACTGCGTGTCTTGGTATTTTTTTTAAACAAGGTATATGATTTGTCTTTTTGATAAATCACCACCACGAATATACCATATTACAAAACGTTTGCCAAATTTCATTAAATCTACTCAGTGGTTTCGGTGTACACTGCAGGCAAACAACGTGGCATGAAATTGTTATGTATGAAGATATTTGTTATTGTGAATTTACAGATACGCAAAATTTAAATACCTGTGCCTTTTCAAAATTTTATAACGCCGTCATAAAGCGACGATATATTTAAACATTTCTAAAGCAGGGGAATTTCATATGCCGAGGTATTCTGCGGGGACGGTAATTACACGATAAATATTCAGACCATGGGGTCCTAATGGAATCAGCGCTTCAATCATCCCGAATTAATTTGATCACGCGCCCCACAATGTCGACACATCTAATAATTGTACGAATAAAATACACGAGGGTAGACGATTGAACGTAAAATACACCTTTTGTGAAGTCGGATAAAGTTACTGGCAGATTTTATCGTTTGATTTCTCTGTTTGGTGTTCGTACTTAATTCGTTTATAGTATCGACAAAATACTAAATAATACTAGTGCATTTTACACATTGATTTACAAAAATACAAGATAGACAATTTCATACTGAAATGTCATTCTAAAGAGTCCATGATTGGATGTAAATATGAAATGTTTACAAAAATGTATGTGCATGAGTATAAGTTTTTTTTATAAAGTGCACAATTTGACATGTGCTCATGTTATCATTACATATCATTCATCCGCGACATAGCGAACGTTGTGAGTGCAGCCATAAGTTACGCATTAGGTAAGCACCATAGGATACACCGTCACAACAGATAATTATGTAGGTACATTTTTTATAGAATTGGGGTCAAACGGGAAATCGGAGTTCTTTTACGACTACCGACGCCCATGAACATCCACATAATTACTACGCCGATGCGTTGCCTTCCTCCTCCCCCCCCCAATGGACTTAAAGCACATAAAATCTAAACTTTTATTTTCATTTACGACTACCGACTACTATTTTTAAGCTTTTCACGGTGGTAGGTATAATTTGCTTACTGATAACTTATACATTATTTAGATATATTATTGTATTATATTTTGAAATTAGATGTATTATTGCGTTATAAGTATTTATAAGTATAGTTTTTTTCTTTTTTATTTATTCTATTGAGCAACCAATCACAGTGAGGGAAAGCGACGCAACTGCATGGCAGTAATGCGGATGTTTAATGGCGTCGGTAGAGGTCAAAAGGTTCTAATTTCGCCCATATTTTGTAATAGAGATATTTCTAGGTTTGTTAGATTTTTTAATCTTAGTTCATTATAGACCTATTGTGGGCTGGATACTCGAAAGTGCATAATTTATTAAGAGTTGCGGTATATATAGAAACTAAAACGTCAAGCGAATGAAATTAAAAAAAAAAAAAGGAAATATTCAGGCAGCACTTGTAGGGAGCTGACCCATTAGAGGGGATGAGGAAAGGACGGCGACGCGCAAATGCATATAACAATTATGTTGTTAATCGTCGGTTGTCATCGAAAACCTCCTAATGTTCATTTAACCTCCTAATGTTCATTTCTCCCCCTATAGCATATATAAAAAATACCACTGATATTCGTTTAAGTAACACGCAAAATTCTTTAATTTCATTCATCGCTCATCGTTTTAATTAAATAAACGCTAAATGAAAGTACTGCCTAATTCTGTATAAATTTGATGAGTGAATTCGGTTTGACACTGATCCCGCCCTCGTCTGCCGCGCCCAATTGCTGCCAAATGGAAAACGTTAAGATGTTTACTTTAGATAACCGACAGAGACCAATTTCCACACGAATTTCAACCTCTTTAGTTACTCTTTTTATTTAACTAGCGTGTCCCGCGATGTCACTTGCTTATTTCTTTATGAAAGGGATAACCATATGTTGATAATTGATCCACTGACAGCAAACCTTAACCTAACTAACCCCATTCCCAATCTGATTTCGAATTAAGAATTCTTACTGGCATGTAATTTGTAATTCGTACTGGCACTATACGTAATGTCAAAAAAAAATGTATTAAAATATTGTATACAAGCGAAAATGAATTGCGATTAAATCATAACGTGCTCCGAGTTGTAATTATAATGTGCTCCGAATTGTTCACCGCAAGCCTGTAAGAAAATGTATAGAAGAAGTTGTATTTGTACTACTTAAAAAAATGTTCGAATAAATCAACTCTAACTAAATTGGACTCGATTATTCAATAACAAACCCTGATCCACGCTGAAATCAACATCATATTAGTCCATATTTTCAGCTATGTATGTGTAAAATTTCATCCAAATCTGTACAGTAATTTTTGTGTGAAAGAACAACAAGGATACATAGAAACTTGCGCGTTTGTAATTTTTTTCGGGTCATTACATTGATGAGAGACTACAGATGGTAAGCCTCTGCATACAGTAGGCGGTCCAGGATGGGTGCGAATCGCTGGGGATGAGTTCACTTAGGGTTATGTCCAGCAGTGGACACATAAAGGCTGATAATGATGAGGTGATTACTGATGCTTTCATAGACGTCCGCGTACTTCTTTGCTTTTCTTTTGTTATTTTATTTACTTCTACATCTGTGTCGCCAGGATCTGTTTTACGGACCTGAACTTTTGCTGGTCCAACCCTTCACTCTCCCGCAGATGAATCCCTATTTGAGAATGTTTATGATAATCATGACCAGCGAGGCGCGGTGGCTCCCATTTACCTTCTTTATTAATATACTACTAACGAGCCTGTTTTTAACCGAATATCACACTGTTCTAAAATTACTATCAATTAAAGTTGTGAATTTTCTTTGATATAATATTAAGGTCGTTGTAACTACATATTCCAATCTTTAGAACTTTTAAAAGCTTTGCATTAGGTATAAGGAAAGCTGTAAATGTTTAAGTATCTTTATGTTATGTGATGTTTATGGATTTGCACATACCTTTAGTGCACATATTACTATCATTAAGTCTGAATTGTTATTTATAATTTGCTATGAAATATAGCACCTAATCACCTAAACTGCGTCAGTATAGAAGCAAGAAAAAAAAATCAGTGTCTTAAACTTACACTTTACGATAAAACTACTTTTTCGGATTTTTAAAAGTTGATGGTTATTTCATGGTTACGTAACTCGGACTAGCTACGTAAAATAAATAAATGAATAAAATATATTTATATGTGCGACTAATGCTACCATACACAATAATATAGAGAAATAATAAAAATACAATTAAAATTGAAAAGAAAGCTTAGCAATAAAAATAAACACAACAATAAAGAAATCATTTTAGGCAGCAGTAAACCCCACAAAAAGGTACGACCTCAGTTTAAGTTAGGAGCTAACCTAACACTGATTTTCAGGCCTACCATATATATCTTTTCTTTATAGCACCAGCAGCGGAAAAATATACAAATACAAAGTCGCAAACACAAATTATATAACATATATTCACACTACATACAGGACCTACTTTACTTACGCGTCAAATATATATTTCATAATATTGAATACATGTGAGTACGTACATGACGTGGACGGAAGCACACGCAATAACATGCACGTACGCGTACGCGCGTATAAAGTAAACATAAGTAAATAATTAAGAATTCTTTTATTTTAAACTAATTAATAAAAAAAAGAATAAAAAGAAAAAATAAATATTGATAGGGTTAAAAAGTTAAGCATCAGTTTGAATATGTAATATATATTTTTTATAATATTTTTATAATAAATAACGAAAGAAGCCGCGATAAAATCCGTAAAAATAATTTTATTGTAAAGTGTGATATTCGCGTAAACTTAAGACACTTGTTTCATTTTTATTTACCTTCTATACTGATGTAGTTTAGATAGTTTTAAATAGCTTTAGTTAATTTTGGAACATTCTGGTAAGAGGCAGTGCCGTGCTATAGTGTAGCCGTATCGGACCAGCAAACCAACCTAAACCCAACCCAAGTCCTCTGAAAAAAATAATCCTATATTTATAGTCAACAAACAAGTTCTCTATAAATGTACGAGTTTCCACTTTACCTAGTTGCCACTAGGTACAGAAAATTTGCCAGACCGTTCACTAGTCTCTCCCTCGAAATGTGCCTGATTTTTTTTTTATTGTATAAAGTAACGCCCGGAGCTATTAAAATTTTGGGTACATCGCCAGCTAATCTGTCCCCTTGGTCAGCGACGTTACCTCCACAGAAGGGATGTCCTGTGCTACCAGACGACCCCGCCTACTTCGGGACAGTGCAAAGGATTGAGGTACCCATCCTCGCCCCTTGCCCCATGCTCGCATTCGATGTTTAGTCCCTCGTCTTATAAGAGAGCCAACCGCCGCGACAAGGCTTTAATCATCTCTACGAAGCTAACAGAATGTGTGTAATTTAAGGATTGAAAAGACAAACTACCCATAACAAGTTGAGTTAACCTATTTTGCACTTCACTGAGAATGTTACACTATAGTACTAGCAACAAGACTATGGAGGTTATTGGATTTAACAATAAAACACTGTACCATAATAACGATTGGAAATTTCTGGAATGATCCGAACTTCGAGAAACTTCGGAGTTATTAAAAATGGGCCATGGATTCGCGGCCACCGGAACCTTCACGAGTGGTTCTGATGAACAGGATATTGGAATTCTGAGAGAGCTATCGTTGGTAGTGAAGCCTGGAAAGGAAATGCACTGCGGGTCGTGGCGATGCTGGCTTGATATTCAACTGGATTTTTGTAAGGGATTAGAAACTGCAAGTGATAGTTTTAATCGTCTTTATGACCGATTGGGGCAGTGTTGACATAAGCGGGGTGTCAGTGACATAAGAGCGCGTCACGCTAGAGGTCCCAGGTTCCAATCCTGTCTTGGATGTTTATCTATCTACATATAATAAAAATCTTAAATACACAGCTTTCTTGTTTTTACAGATAGCTCTTATTTACCGGACCTCTCTTATGAGCCACATGAAACTCAAAAACCACACGAAGCCCGATAGCATTGGTGCTTTGGCGAGAATCGGCACGGCCGGTAGGTACTTCCCGCTGCAATGTACGAATTAGGACAGCAGAACCGGCCTACCTGGTACGTATTCTTAAAATACGATAATTATAGGGCAATCACGACATTAAATATGAAACAGCTAGTAAATTTAAATTATATTTACAAAAATACAAGATATTCGGTTTCATGCTCAACTGTCATTGTAAAGCGTCCTTACAGAAACATATTTATTTGCAATGTCAAACCTACAAGTATGATTTGTATTGTCAATGCAGATTTTAAGTTGTTTTTTTACAAAGTGTATAATTTGACAGTGGCACATCTTTTATATGGCCGATTATGAGACACTCACTGTATATCTTGGCATTTTTCAAAATCTACGAGTTGAAGAGATAAAATTCAAACGACACGACCAATATTTTTGTAGCTGTAAGTACTCAAATCCGTAATATTCCATCGTTGCAAAGTTGTCTAACTCTTCTATGTATGTTTCTATTCTACTGAATACTTAGTTGCGGAACATAACGATGATTGCTCAAACCGTGAATTGCTGAAAGAGATACTAAAATACTTTACTGGTGACCGTTACTTGGCGTCGTATTTACTGGTGACCGTTACTTGGCGTCGTATTTACTGGTGACCGTTACTTGGCGTCGTATTTCCTGGTGACCGTTACTTGGCGTCGTATTTACTGGTGACCGTTACTTGGCGTCGTATTTCCGAGGAATTGAGTTCATCATGTTGTGCTGTAGAAGTTAAACACATTAAATAGCACAGAATTTAGTGTATTTGTGTAATAGACGTACGAGAGGCTATACATATGGATCTATTATCTCTTTGTGTATAAAAATCTCATGTCGCGTTGTTTGCCCGGACATCGACACTGCGGAATGATTTTGATGGAACTTGGCATACGTGTGTAAGAATAATAATAAGAATACAACAAGACGTGGCCAGGTCATCTTGTTAGATATGGATTTATATTTATAACTGCGGTTTCAACCGCGTCACATGGTAAAATTCCATACTATAAACTTCACTCCCTTGTTTCACGCATGATGTATTTCACGTCAAAAAGAATATTTTTATAGATTCGACTCCGAAAAAAAAAAGAAGATTTTAGAAATTTTAATTTCTAAAATCTTCCTTTTTTTCTAGGCATGAAATTTATTGGGGTTTTCATTACATATTGTATTAGATATGATGGTCTGTAAGAGTCCTACATGCAGCGAATTTAAGGGAAATTCTCTAACTAGGGACTCCACTTCATTTTGTTTCTTGACACAATCCATCAGTAATCGTTGAACATCTCAAATGTGAATATTTTATTGCACATTTCACGATTAGGTGAAGTATTTTTTTTATAGGTAAAGCAGACATTGCCGATGGATAGTACCCAGAACCAAATCTCAGATTATTTCACATAGTTCCTACATAAATTACAGACATCAAACCATTTTTACGCAGAAGTTTCTTCCCTATCACTTTATTACCGTTACATATTATCTTTTGAGTTATCATTGAAATAATGTTTCCATTTGTTGTACAGGACAACATTAAATTTTTCAACTAGTAAAATATTACCAATGAACCGGATCATTTGAAAACTCACTCCGTATACCTTCAAGCTCCTGTTTCAACCCCTTGGAGATTGAATTTCTAAGAACCATTTCCTAGTGCTCACTTACATTACAAAAGGAACATCTGTAACAAATTTCAAATTTCTAGGTAGAGAAGTTTCAGCTATACGTTGTCTGTCAGTCTATAAGTTACTTAGTAGATAATTGAAGAGTCTATACATGCTTATATACATATGTAGACAACTAGCCCCCCGCGGTTTCACCCACGTAACTTCTGTCCTGTTAGTAGTGGTGTCATGATATTTATGACTCTATTTTTCACCTACAAATGGACTATTCAACACAAAAAGATTATTTTCAGTTCGGGCCAGTAGTTTCTGAGATTAGAGCGTTCAAATAATCAGACAAACAAACTCTTCAGCCTCTTATAATTTGTATGGATAATTTAGTAAAATTGAAAAATATAGAACGCGACTGTTTGAAATATATATCACGACATCCAGTGTTACTCGGGTTAACAAGACGAAATTAACGTATCGGCTTTCGTTTGATAATTAATTATTTGTTAAGCAATCTGCATTACATTTTTAGGAGGATATATAGGTGCCACGCTGCATAATTCAATTCATCTCTCGTCTGTCCCTCTCCGATTTAAAAAGAGACAAAAGATATCACTGTATCTTTCCTTTTCTATCCCGCACATCCCTTCGATCGCTTAAGCCCCGTTTTTAAGTATTCTTTACAAACTGTGATGTATTCGTAGTCAGGCTCTGCACACTGTGCGTGGTCTATCTGTGTTATCTGCGGGCATTTTTACAAGAAATTTAAGAAGCGATTTGTGTTTTGGGTCCTCTGCCCCACAGCATAATAATATAATACATTTAACTAGCTTGACGTTTCAGTAGCTCCACAGCCACCTTGGTCACGGGTGGACTGAGATGACAGATGTCCTGATGTCACTAATTGTTAAAAGTATCCGAAAATTTATAATTGTTTAGTTGTTTCGACTTGCTCAAACAGTACTTGTTATATCTTGCTGTCTTGAGTTGTTGTATCTTTTTATGAAAGCCGAGGCCACTGCTTATGTGATTCTTTTAAACCATTTATTTATTTCCACATAAAATGCAGTTTACATAAGGAAAGAAAGAACAAAATAATTTTGCTACAGAGGAACAGATTAGCGTTCGCTGTGCCCCTGGTGGTTCTCAGTCGGTGTCTGAATTTAAATATGAGGTAGAGCCATTCTGCATTGTTGGCTTATTGTGCAGGCGCGATTAGGCTGGTCCTGTAGCCCACATAACACCGTCGTTATGAGACAGTCGCATTTTGCGCAGCTCCAAGCTTCCGATGGCCCATTGGAAAGGAGGAGGGAAAGAATGCAACACGGTCGTGCGGATGTTATTAGGTGTCGGTAGTCACCAAATATCTCCGACAGCTCGTTTGCCTTGTAATATAAACTAATAAGAAAATCGGCTCCATAATAGAAAACTTCTCGAGTTATCAAGTAGCAGTATTCTGAGAGAAATCTATTCTTCTAAACATATACCTACAGGTTAGACTTTAGAAGATACAAGCTAATAATGCGGCTTGGCCGCCGATCATGTAGTATACGTACAGCAGAGGAACTGATGACTACTAACGCCTATATACATCCTAACAAGAGTTGTTAATGAACCAGAACCTTATAAACCACACGAAACACGAAAGCACACCCATCATTTGGAATATGTAGGTATCCAGTAAGCGAGAGGTTCCTCTCCACCGTCCCGAAATGCAGCCTTATACTTTAATAAAGCTTTAACATTTGATCATTCAAAATCTATCACCTAAATAATTATGCCATTTCGGGTTTCGCATCGCCTGACGTGTATTGAAAATGCCAAGCTTAACCAATATATTCTCGTTTTGCCACGTTTAAAACTCATATGAGACGGCGCGATGGCAACCGGCTATTATTAAAATTTAATATCCACCCGCGCGGCTGCTTTATCAGGGATACAATTAGAGCGATCCATCGAGCGTTGCGTTTGAGGACAAGCTCATGACCGGAGAGGGAATCGCAGCGGGGGACTGAGCGGGTAACGGAGCATGGGCGTCAGTGAGCGAACGAGCCCATAGAAATAATAACGGATAATCTGATTAATGTACTGTAAAGACTAAAGTATACTTATACTCATATAGAATATGTAACAAAAATCCCGTTGTTTTTTTATTTCTAGGTATACTGTGACCGAAAGTATTAGTTCGATAAAATTAAATATTGACAAAAACCCAATAATAAATAAATTAAAAAAAAGTTTATGATTACGTAAATTCTTATTAAAATGCCTCATGCACCACAGCTGATTGTCGCGTAACGAGTTCATGACCTGTAGCGCACTCGCGAGTCATGAACATTTCCGATGCGGTAAGTGGTCCATCAAACCTGTCAGGCGCGCGGCACATTTGAATTTAAGAATTATAATAATATTGCAGTGAATTAATATTAGTGGATGTACCAGAACACCCCGGGGATAATAGGCGTGAAGGTACTTTTCGTACTTTTAAGTGAAACGGTACTTCTAAATGGTATGCATTTTTAGAATTGAATATCGTTTCTGATTGTGCCCTACATATACCATTGATTATGCCATTTATATTTACTAGGTGACTTGGACCGCTCTATTGCGTTGTTTTATAGGCGCCCCTATCTACATATCTTTCGATAGTTTGTAACTGTTAGTTGTAATACAACGTACCTACTGATGATATAGCGATTAACGAGTTTTCGTGGCGGTATTGGATTATGACTATTATCAATGAAACTGGACCATATCTGCAACATTTTATTTTATATTTATTATTTAGGACCTATTCTTTCGTATAAGTGACATAACAAAATATTTCCGTCTCTTCACGCCAAAGGGATGAAACACAAATATTCCCCAAGTTGCACTAAATCGTTTCAAAAGCAAAGCAATATAATGTACTCGTATAGCGAAATACGCGGCTCTAAATTCCCGGCCTCATACATCAAAGCGATCCTCATTTGAATAATTTGGTTTCAGGTAACGAGGGATGTGTCAAGGAGTTTGTGACGCGTCAAGTTGATACAGTTGCGCGGTAAATGCGTGTAGTGCCTCTATAATGGTGTTGTCATGGCGCTGGCCGGTGTTCCTGGCGGCGCTGCATGTGTGCGCGAGTGTACCCGAGACGCTGTACCACAATCAGTTCGCGGTGCACGTGCCGGCGGGGGCGGGACATGTGGAGGATATAGCGAGAAAGCATGGCTTCGTCAATCATGGACAGGTGAGGATAATTTTTCATTACAACAACACATCTTCACGCCAGTTCACTAATGGGAAGCACTAATAGGCAGTGCGAAACGAGTGCCACATGTCACGATCCTATCTTTTTAAAGACTTCTTAAAATAAGAGAAATTGTCGAGAGTTTACCCAAGGGGTGTGTTTGATAAATGTGGCTACATGTGGAACTTGGTTCTGTCTGTCTACCCCATTTGGGTACTGGCGTGAAGATGTGTTATTGTCGTAGTTATATATATGACACTATAAGAAAAACAATACATATTTTGATTTAATTCATAATAACACATACAATTGATGGTGAGACACGCTCCTTTTATAACATAAGCAAAAGACACAAATAAGACATTAATAGTTACGACAAAACCACGAAATGTTATACGCTGATCATTTTGTGGCAAAACGTTGTTTGTGACGTCCACCATTTTAAAATTTTAATGATGTATATCGGTTCATCATTTTATACTCACATATATATGTAGATATGCTGAAAGATAATTTCGGAACGCCTGCCTTTTTTAATCACCTATTATAAAAGTGTCGTTTTCCAATGTTGGTTTGGGCTTATCTCCCATACGTCTGGTCCGATTTGAATAAAGCTTGGCTCATATATAGATTATTGTCACGTATAAATTCAAATATCTTGAAAGAACTGTGGATATAGATTTTATGCCTTTTATTACGAAAAAAGTAGAGTTTTTCGGGATAAAAGGCATAAAATCTATATAAAATCCTATACCAAGAGTGGTATAGGTTTTATGAGAGGCTGCGAGACACATCCAGTAGTATTGTATAATCACATGAACACGATGTAGACTGAGCTGGAGTTTTTATAGTGTAGGGGACTAACGAGCATACGGAGCCATTAGTTATCAAGTGGCGTCGTTGCCTAATATCTTACTTACGTATCTATACACATTTTCGAAGTTATACTTCTTTTGGCGAGTTGGGGAAAAATTATGCAAGTAAATTTTTACGATGCGCGCACACCGTTACAAAAACCGACTCCCTAAAATTAGCTATAATCAACATTTTAGTATTTCTGTTGTTACGGAAATGAAGTATAATGACTTCCAAGCATGTGCATAAGTGTACACACATTTTTTATTGTTATTTCAATTAGAGACCTTTGTCACATAAGGTGATGAAAACGGTCGCACTGTAACCTAAACGTAATGTTACACCACTATAGCTTAACTCTCTAAACCACACCCCGCCTGCATCCCACATTGGAGTACCCAATGTGTTATGTAGTTGCCTTTGCATTCAATCCATCGTCATGGGAATATTCGAAGTGGTAAGCTGAGTATAACGTTTCACAAGACGAGCAGGCCTGCATACGTCTTCTGCGTTGATGATCAGCGGGGAACTACTGCTAATGCCGTTTGGTATGGCAACATGCCACAGACAGACGCACAAACTTATAACACCCTTCTTTTCACGTCGGGGGTAAAATGTAAATATTGACCAACAAATTAGATAGTTTGTATGGCGCTTAACTCAATATACCTTACAAATAGATCATACTATTGGCAATTCGCAATAGAATCCATTTTCTCTCGAAATTGATACATGGGCAGGTGGATGGAAAAATTTGATAATAAATATTTTTGTGTTCCTCTTCGCGTATTTTCTTTTTCACTTTGTGTATACGGGGTCTTTTTATACAGTGATTTGAGTAAACTAAGTTTATCGATGGAACGGAACGTTATTTGTGATGAAGTGAAACCGAGAAATATTTTGGTATTTTGATCTTCCTTCTCTTTGATCTGATATTTAATGATTGCAAGATGTACGAATATTGAGCTATATGGAGAACATTGTAATATAAAGTGCCTATTGTCTTGTTGAGATTTCGACTTGGCGGAAATGGAGTTAGCAGTCGAAATAGTGATTTTTTAATTTTGTTTAGGTACGTAATTCCAGTATTATTGATTTCAAATCCTTTTTTTCACCTCCTCCTCTTACTCTTTTATACCCTCTTCTCAAAAGTGGGTTACAAAGATCACCTGGCGCTCTTACAGGAGGGGCATAAGGAGCAGCCCCCTTGGTTTAATTTGCATTGCCCAGGGTACCGATTAACCGCGCTATGACAAGGCCATGGAGGGTCATGTAGGTTACGTGGCACGTGCAGACAAGTAGATAAACCTGTGTTTGTCTTGGCGGTTGGCACTGACTTCAAGAATATGTTATTTTTCATTTATGTTGACGTAATGAAGTCCTCTGAGATAAATTTAGGTACGATCTCTATAGAGAAAAGCTACTGCGTAGAACAAACCATAGTGAAAAAGGGTCACTGCTTAGACACAAGTGCAAATTTCCTCCTTCTATATTTATTCCAACCCGCGACCTTATGTGGTGACCGTATGTAGTGCCAGAGGTGAGCGCGTTCAAACAATCAAACTCTTCAAGCTCTATTATCTTATATATAAAATTCTCGAGTCACAATGTTAGGTACCTTACACTTCCGAAATGGCTTTAACGATTGTTACCAAGTCTTATGTGCATATCCAGTAGGTCTGAGAATCGACTACTATCTATTTTTCATACCCGTAATTTATAAGGTTTGTTCAGCCTTACCACTTTACCATTTTAATGTTTACACCTTACATACAACAAATTCAATTTGTGACAGAACAACGTCTGTCTGGACAGCTAGTGTCAGTGTAGATTCAGGTTGGTACGAACTTGTTATAAAGCAATGAATGTCTCTTACGAGTACGAAACGAATATATAAGACGAATTGTCGATAATAATAATGGAATAATACGAGGGGCGCAACAAAGCCAATCGGGTCCCTTGATCCGGCCCCCGGGTGAGCCCCAATATCATTATCATAACATCCAGCCGCGGACGTGTAATAGGGTCGAACAAGATGTCAAGTGTAAGTGGGTTCCGCAGTCATAAGAGATCTTCATAAAAATATAAAAACCCATCGGCCCATAGGTGCGCTCCTTATATTCGTTTCGGGATATTTTTTTAGGCTTCCTCGTGTTTTTAGTTTCGCTTTTGGTGTTTCGGGAGTGCCATTAGATTATTTACTTTGTGTTATGGGGGTAGATTTTTATAAATACAGGGACAAATGAGTCTTTCGACGACTACCCGTGTCCATGAACATCCGCGTAAGACTGTGCCGATGCGTGCACGCATGTATCTTTTTGTCCTCCCATGATGACATCGAAGTTATGACACGACGGTTTCATGTGAGCGAGAAGTACCTCCCCCACAGTCGTGCCGGACCAATTACGCTGCAACGCGGCCTGACACCACGAAGAACTCAGAGGTTAACATTAATATGTAAACTTTTTTGATGTCTTAAGTTTACGCGAATGTTACTCATTACAATAAAACTGCTTTTACGGATTCTATCGCAGTATATTTCATTATGTAACTAGCCCGACGTTTCAGAAGATTTACAGCAACCATAGTCACGTGTTAACTGAAAACACTTTTTATATAGTATAAGTGGTAATGTCATAGCGTAAACAGTCAAAGCCCTTGGGAATTATAGTTACCCATAGACACCAATGAAACTGCTTCCCACCAACGGGCTACTGAAAACGAACAAACAGCTCGTAGTGAAACACAGCCGTCACTTTTAGGTGGTGCCATGAGATAGATGCCTCCTGGATCGTACCGGCCCAGTACGGCTTCATTGCAATATTGCAACGTACTACAAAATGGATACCCCATATAAGGACTTCTCCAACGTAAATATGGTTCAAATGCTTTGTACACAACTTGAGTCTTGGGTGCAAACCGTTCCCAGCGAATGCAAACTGCAATAGAACTAATTATTAATTAACAAAGTAAGTGGTAGTGCCACGCTGTGTTGTAGCCGAATTGGGTTTCTCGCACATATGACACCGCCGTACCACAGTGAACGTACACTACTATGAAGTAGTTACTACTTCATAGACTGTGGCCGCACTGTGACACGTTCCCTGCGACACGCAAGTAGCGGCAGGCCAATTGGATACTATCCTCCTTTTGGCTACGACCGTCATCTCTAGAGATTAGCTAGCCAGCTGCACGGGACCTAGGAATAGTAGACGGAAGCTCACGAACATTTAAGCACTTGGCCTCGAGGTAATAAGGGGACAAACGAGAATCGAAGCCTTTTAATGATTAATATACCGATGCGTTGCCCTGCCCCCCAATGGGCAACCGGCTAGTCACAATCCGCACGAAACGCGACACTATAGATGTCATCTGACGTTTTTATATAGTGATAACAATAATATGGTCCCAACGGAATTTCGGCTAAAGGGGTGCCATCAGGGGCTGCGCGGTACATGATGTAGTGCACATGTGTTTACACAGAGACAAATGCATTCTTTATTCACTAAATCTCCTATTAAAATGCGGCGTCCGATACTACGGGAGAATAGTCAGGCTCACAATCGACGGCTTAGTATGATCTCTGAGTCTGAGTAACTTCGGACTGTTATTAGACATTGAAAAATCCCAATAATACTTATTATATTGTCCAACCAGGGATTCCGCATCCGTGGCTTAACATTATTTTGTAAAGATAAGAAAACACACGTGCTTCCGGAAGTAGTCCTGGTCTACGCACGCACGTGAGTGTATCCTCGAAATAATATTTGCCCATAATGTGAGCGCTTCACAAGAGCCTCTTGTTCGATGTTGAGAGCGTCAAACACTTTTGACGTAGGCGAGTGTTTTGTTACGTGGATGTTTCAGCCCCGCGCAGTTACATTTCAACGCGCAAACAACAGGCACAGCCGCATGAGTGGAGTTAGCTTCAATTGTCGTATTGATTTTAAATTAATACGTTTGTACAAGGGCTTGTGTTTATTATAGCTGTTTTGTTCGGGTTTCGTGTGGTGAGTGATGGAGGATGTATTGTTGTAACATTGAACAGTTTTCTGCTACACCTTTAGCTCAGTGCTTGTCAGCACATTAGCCAACCTAGCAATCCGTCCCGGCTTCGCACGGTTATTTCACAGAATATATCAAAAAATCATTGATTTAAAAAAATGTATAAAAAATATTAATTCGCAGTAATGACTACTCAACTTCATTGCAATGACAACAAATTAAACTTATGACAGAACAACGTCTGTCGGGACAGTGAGCTGTCAATAATTTAGGCAGCCAAATAAGGATTAATTTCATATTTTTTTGTACACTTTTGGATACATTATCGAAGCTTTATAATGACCGAAACTTTTTAGAAAATGTTCATCATAAGTAGTGTAGGATTCTCACGGTAAAATAATTTCTTAAATCGGTCCAGTACTTTCGGAGCCTATTCAATGCAAACAAACAATCAGATGTTTCCTCCTATAATATTAGTACTGGTAATGAAATATGTCAAACAGATACTTAAGACTCTCACAAAACCAGTATGTTTCAAACAAGCAGGAGTATGTTTCAAACAAACAAACGGAAAGACGAAACGTTTGTTTGATATGTTTCCTCTTTATAATATTAGTATAGGTAATGAAATATGTCAAAGAAATACAAATCTATACTCTTTTTAATAATACAGTGTATTTCAAATAAACAATCAAATGTTTACCCTACATTTGATTGTTTGTTTGAAATACACTGTCTTGTGAGCAGAAAGTTGGGCTTCTACGAAATGAGGAGGATACTGTCCGCACTGGATCTAATATCTCAAATACTGTTCTGTACCCCGCAAATCGAGGACAGTCCTCAAGTAGGTGGTTCTTTGTTTGGGACATTGATCCATAATAAGGGCAAGTATCGACATCGACAATTTTGAACATGTGTTAATAGTGTTTGGTGTAGGAGTGTCCGGTGAGTGAGTCGGTTGAGTAAGTGTAAATGTAGTGTCGGTGAGTGAGATAGTTTTGTGTTAGTTTGGGAGCACACTGAAGTTGACTGCTAGTAGATGTCACATAGGAGCCACCATATCTTGTTTGTTTGTTGCGCTTTTATGGCTGAACCGGTAAATAGATTTCTATGCCGTATTTGTGTATGATTCGGAAGGAATATTTCTTTCCTTCCAATCTTCTATAAAATGAGAATCTGTCCGCACTGAATCCTTTGTGGAGCGAGCGTAGCCGATGGCTAGCTTTCTATTAAATAAGGACGATGTAATGCAGTGGATCTTAAATCTCAAATACTGTTCTGGATTATTTTGTGTGCCAAACAGTTAACAGTCGAGGTGTTTGGTCGCAGTGAAGTAAGTTTGAAAGCGTAGTGAAGTTGGCCGCTAGCATCCCACGACACTGGAACATAAAGTGGTATTGTTTCCGCTCACGTGCCGTCTATGGCTCTCAAAGGCACACGTGTGGCCGTGTATTCAATATTGTAGCCGCACACTGCGCCCAGGGGTGAGGTGTGGCAAATGGACCGTTAAGCCGGGTCGCCCTGCTGTTGTAAA
>JAFELO010001587.1:115129-139552 GCA_017140195.1 Eumaeus atala
GCCTTTTGGTTTCTACCGATACCCATTGGCCTAGATATTCTGGAGATGCGTAGCCTTCTTACCGTCTTGTCACAGGAAACGCAGTCACGACATCACTTCAAGGGACACCTTTGCTATCCAGCAAAGGTGTCAATTGAAGACGGTTGTGAGCGAGAGGTACATCCCCGGTGTATATATATATCTTGCTTTTAATTACTTCGCTGCTTGCCGTTTTCTCGTCTATTTTCTTTGTTTTTCCACAACTTGTCACGGTGGGAATGCATTAATGTTATAAAAACAAGTTTTTTTTTTATTTCATCTATTATTCTCTGTTTTTCTCGAGACAACTTGAGCTAATTAACAAATGGCTTACCGGCCTTTACATTATATAGCTACTTTATAACGTAGTTGACTTGAAATACGAAGAATATTTTTATTTACCTGTGGCATTACGCTTGATATTAGGTGAGGAGATGGCCAATGTTTATCTATACTAATATATGAAGCTGAAGAATTTGTTTGATTGTTTGAATGCTCTCATCTCAGGAACTACTGCCCGAATTGGATTTTTTTTTCTTTCTTGAATAGTCCATTTATCGAGGAATGCTATATGCTATAACACCGTGACGCTACGACTAATGGGATCGGTGTCACGTGGGTGAAACCGCGGGGTGATGCTACGTGTAACTTCTTTAGTGAGCTTTCTGGGTGAACAAAAATTATGGACATCGCGCGTCAGAATTGACGAATGACATTCGTTACACATACAGCCTTATATAGTCGGTCTTTTATAAATCTTCCGGTTTTTACATACGAAAATATTAGATTATTTGCCTTAGATATTCACGTAGCTTGTACAAATGTATTGCTTTCCTTTCCCCCCCCCCACCAATACCTCACGAATAGGTCATCTAAACTTCCAGCAATCGCACGAAACTACAAGCCAATTCGCCTGCAATGTATTAATAGCGCCATGTCTCTCATAAACTATGATCATTACGTGGCAAACCTGGCTACAGGCGAGCAACAAAAGTGTCGATCCCGTGGCGGTCTTAAGTCTTCTATCGCACGGCTGAATATTACATTAGGTAATATTCAGTCGACAGATAAACGGGTGACAGGTGCGAGGGGGTTTTATGAAAAATGCGACGCGGAGGGAATTATGTGTAAGGGGAAGGCGCCAGGGAGACCACGTGCCTACAGACAGACGGCCATGAATAGGGCCTTCGTTACTTCTATTGTGCCTCATATGTAGCACAACGCCAGATGTTTCCACGTATTAATTTGGTGTGTCATTTACGTGTGTAAGGGCCAACACAATAAGTTGCGGCGTCGCAGAGACTACTTGTAAATAATTGTAACGATTATTTGTTTTAATTTTATATAATTGATTTTGTTGTTAATAAGTAGTTATATTGTTATACATTAAGGTGATTTTAGTATTACCTTTCATTAAATGGATAATTTAATTTTCTTTTAGTTTTTTTTTTGGACACACTAAAGTAATAATGTAAAGCTGAAGAGTTTGTTTGTTTCAAATCGAGCAAATCTCAGGAACTACTAGTCCGAATGAAAGAATATTTTTGTTTTGAATAGTCCATTTATCGAGGAAGGCTATACGCAATATGTGATGACACTGCGGCTAATTGGACCGGAGTCGAAGCCTGCGAAACCGCAAGCTGACGATAATGATGATAGTTTATTTTTATAAATATTATTTAATTAAGAAATGTAAATATTTTCACTATTACATATTATTTTATTTGTTATCGTATGATGCCTTAGACTTTGTAAGTATAGTTACTAAAGTACTCCAGCAATTGTTACGATTCCCGATTTTGCTGTATCTGAAGTTCCTATGTTTCGTATAATAGCATGATAGAACAAGCAATCTGAGCCACTTGGTGACTACCGGCACCCATTAATATCCGCATCTATACAAGCGTTCTCTTCCTTCATCTAATACCCGGTGGCACCGGCCATCAAATCTCATGACATGGATATACCTGTTACTTTAGG
Source organism: Eumaeus atala (assembly GCA_017140195.1). Taxonomy (NCBI): domain Eukaryota; kingdom Metazoa; phylum Arthropoda; class Insecta; order Lepidoptera; family Lycaenidae; genus Eumaeus; species Eumaeus atala. The sequence goes on from JAFELO010001587.1 coordinate 117,128, forward strand.
GCGTTATCAAGTTAGCGAGAGGTACCCAAATCGTGCCAGCCCTGTTCGGGGCATGGTCTATACTTGCTGGAAATTATATTTCCACGCGTGACGCAAAATCTATCCAATGTCACAGATTGGATCGCCGTAGTTAGAACGCAAGTTATCTTGGAACATTCTCGTACATTGTGCGTATGCAAGAATCAAGACCGATAGCATATTGTGAGAACGGGAAGGCCACTGGGACAGGAATGGATTTCCTGTACGAATTTCAGTCAACTTGTGGCATTATGAATTCGTGACGTATTGTAGATATAATCTCAGACCCTTTTTTTCGGGAAAGTTTTAATTATATTTTATAAATTTTTGATTCTGTTTGGGTTGGTGTTGGAAACTTTTAATGAGAGTAATTATTTTTATACTCTTCGGTCTGGTCGCTAGAAAGTTGAAAAAAAAAATTGTAATTTTGTAGACTGTAGTATTAAAAAAAATGAATGAATTTCCGTGTCATTAAAATCAAAGTCATCAACTTCAACGAATACCATTGGACAAAGCTTTGTTGAAATCAAAATCATCACCGTCCTGCTCCTACTCTTTCATCATCATCCTCATCAGCCGGATGACGTCCACTGGCGGGCACAGGCCTCCCCACAGAGCGCCACAGATGACGTCCACTGGTGGGCACAGGCCTCCCCACAGAGCGCCACAGATGACGTCCACTGGTGGGCACATGCCTCCCCACAGAGCGCCACAAATCACGGTCAAGGTCGGTGCTCTTTGACGTCTCTTAATTTAACAAAGTTTATAACTGCCCTAGGCAGTATATACTCTATAAATTATTGTAATTGTAATGAAAGCAGGCAATCATTATACTTAGTCAATCAAGAGCCTGAACCGTGAACTCAATCCTGGAAGTTTATTAGCGACGAGATTATTGAGGAATCTCAACACGAACACTGGCCCTGCTTGAAAGCACTTGCTAAGTCCTCCACGTTTGGTGCTAGTCTTTTGTGAACGCTCCAGGGAAAGTAACGAGAATAACACCTCTTCGCGCCAGTTTTCTAATGATTTCTGCTTATCTGTCAAGAGATTTATGAAGTCCGTATTGTGATGACAGCTGTGGAAGATGATGCCTCTGTTAGACACAAACAATATCCAGTACGGCCTCAAAGGTCATCAGATGAGGGCACCAGGGGTGTGTACCTCATACCCCACCATGGTTCAAGCGTTGCCGTAGCGGTCCTTGGCGTGGCATGGATGGGAACCTTACCCCATTGCACTGTCCCAAAGTTGGTGGGGTCGTCCCATAGTGCGGGGCAATCCCATCTGTAGCGTCGGTCCCGTCGGGGGCTGACTAGCCGACGAGCTGCCATGATGATTTGTTATTCTGGGGCACCACACCAAATGCGGCACTGATGGCACTCGCGGGGGTTTTTGTGGGTATTCCGCATTATAATCTCCCACGAGCCCCACACACCACTGGACCACACTCGGGAACAGTGAAGGCGCGTAAATGCGTTTCCTCGCGCCAACAGGAAAAAGTGTATGTGCCTCTGTGATGTATTATAGCTTGCTAATATACACGTAGTACTTTACTAAGAGTTTATCGCCACACACACAGCCACAGTCATACAGCCCTCTAAAAGTCACCCCGACGTAACACTTTGACACATATAATATCAAAACATATCACAAAAAACACTTTACAGCTGACACCATAAAAGTGTTGACGATGATGGTGTATAAAGTTAGTTCCCATCATATTTCTGTGAACACAAGACGCAGTTTGTATCCGTCAAAAAGCAACCTCCGGATTTTAATTATAAACTTTAAGGCACATCGTGCCGCTTGCAGCCAGCCGTACAGTTCCGCCAGTAATAAATTTTAAAATTAATTCATTTACTACTCGCACTCCCGGCAATATCTTCCGTGAGTTGATGTTCTCCATGTATACTGCTCGGGTGTAAACGGATGTTTTTTCTTTTAAATTATTCATCCATCCTCACGTAAATGTAAGAAACTCGATAGTTATTCACTACATACACCCAAGTACCTCTTACTATGGCTAAGAGTTGTAACTTGTAGTGCCGTGTTGTTGACAGATCCGAGAAACCTTAGCACCGGCTGCTAATAGCAACCGCGGGCTTTCAGTAGTTTATTCGTATTCGCGAATTGCACACTGGGTGTAAAATAAGATAAAAAAGTGTAACTTGTGGTGTTTGATATAGAATTATGCAGATGCGTTGCATCATTGCCCCCCCCCCCGCACAATGGGCCGCCTGCTACTCACGAACCGCTCGAAACGCGACACTGACGCAGCCACATTACGCCGGTATCAAGTGAGCGAAAGGTACCCCCCGGGATGCAGTGTCATTTAACATGCATGGCATTGCCTCCACCTATACCTATGCAGCATGGCACTACCTCTTTCATAATTCCAGAATTTTCGATATATGTTCAGTTTTCCGTTATACCCGTGGGTATTTTCCTGCAAGTACCAGTACCAACTGCACCAAGAAAACCACATTAGTGCCGCAGCGCATTACTTTTAGCACCTTCATAAATTTGTGTCAGTGTATACTCAGTACGTCAGTACGTGTCTTGTCATGAATATTTCCTTTCGTAGTATTTGTGAAGTTCACAGCTCCTGTAGACTGGTAGGAGACGTAAGGCGATACAGTATGATCAACTATATGAGAGCCGATGCGTTGGACATTATGGTTAAAATACCCCATAAAATAAAAACCAATTATACCAACTTGCACTATAATATGATGTGCCATATCGGTACTTGCGTTTGAAATATTTCTGCTTTCATAGTACATAACATATATGGAGCCAATGAATATATGAACGCGTTATGGTTACCGTGAACTGTGTCGCTCTATGGGACAGGCCTATGTCCAGCAGTGGACGTCGTCCGGCTGATGATGATGTTATGGTTACATAAAGCGATGAACCAGAATTTAGATGTGGCTGTGAACCGAGCTCTGATATGACGTAGTCATTATAACACGTAACGAGTGACAACAGAGCTAGATTATGTCGGCGCATCGTTGAGCTAATCAGATCGGCTGAATGTTCACGAGGATGGCGGAAGCCTGTCCGTGACGTCACTACAATATTGTGTCCGTAGGGGTGGCGCACTCCTAACTAGGATATCTGGACGTGACAATCTAAAGTAGACTGTCGTGTTTTTGGTTCGTTCAGTCGTTTGTTAATAAAATAAAAAATGTGTATATTCTTTGGGTTTCTTCATCGGCGTAATGCTTGGAGAACCTTTAATCCGAACGCGAGTAAATTAAGTTTTTGGATAGCGAGCACCCCTTAGTATGACTTACTGCCATGCTATATTGCAGCTACCCCTCTCGCTCACATGCCGTAAAGTGACAGTTATGCTGTCGCATTTCTTGTGGGTTGTGCGTAGCCGGAGACCCATTTGAGTGGAGGGGTGGGGTGAAGGGAACGCATGAGCATGACATCAACAATATGGATAACTGTCCTTTTTTATTATAGCGGGGACAAAAGACGAGTCGGAGGCTAGACTGGGTGTACACTGATACTCACAAGCATCCGCACAATTATTATGCAGATTCGTTGCTCCCTTTTCATGGTTTGGCCATGTTTCAATCACATTTTGATTTTAATGTGCCGCTGCTTTTTTTTTCTCGGGACGGCTAAATTAAATCTCAACCATGTGGGAGCCCTAGGTATGCGTGATTGGGAGGCTAAAATACGAGTACATGTGTCTAGTAAATGAATTTAATGCTAATCCCATTAGCCTTCCATTAGCCATCGTGTGTTAAGCGGCTAATAGATAATAGTGGTAATTAGATTCGCATGTAAACTGCATTGTAGTGGGCTTAGTGTTGGAACTGTAGACGTGTTGGACACATCCGATAGTGTATAATGCGCTTAAAATACTATACAATGGTCAGCATCTTTCACATATTGCAATTTTTTTGTAGTACGTGTCATGTGCTATTTTATAGAAATTTTATAGGTTTGACATTCAGTAAAGTCAAGGCTATAAAGGCTAATGGGATTAGCAATAAATCCATTTACTAGACACATGTACTCGTATTTGTAATCTCAGCTAAGTTTCGTCAAAAATGGGATATCTTCAAACAAAATCGATTTAGCTTAATCATTTCTATAGACGATTCAGCAGAACAGCAGAACATTAATGTTCTGCTGTATCGTGTATAGGATCTTCACTATATTCACCTAGAGGGCTATTTAAGCAAGATCTAGAATTTTGAAGTTCACGTGAAAATAGAGCTAGTTTATTAGAATTTAGAATACGCTTATTTCAAGTTTGCTTGAAAGTTGAAGCTATCTATACACATTGAAATATAATCAGATAAAACTAAGTTTTATTGCGAACAGTGATATTAATGAAAATCAGATATCAATTTTTTTCGTGGTTTAAAGTACTGGCGTCGTCCCATTCACAGCCAGTGGTAGTGCACCACCGGCTGTGAATAAGACGATATCCTTATCCAGGAAATCTACAACTGCCCGATGGCCACTCGGGCCAACATAGATATATCTTGAGGATCCCGACTGGCGAACGTGTTACCTTTAACTCACGTGCCCCGTAAAGTGATCCGGTGGCCCATTGGACGGGAGGGCAACACCTCTGATAATTATTATGCAGATGTCGTAGGTAGTCATCAAATGGCTCCCAACTGCACGTTTATCCCTTTATACTATAAAAAATCGAAGCGAGCGCATACTAATACTCTTATCAGGAAAAGAATTAAATATAAATGCGCAATGTTCAATATTTATAGCCGCGTACGTGTTGACATAAAAAGAGGATCGCGTGGTACACACGGTACGATTTAATTCAAACATGACGGAATGCACGAGACATTACTTATTCAGTGCGATGCGGCGCTGCCGTGTGAACACACATCTGCGATCGCACCGTCCGCGGCGCAGTGTGTACACACCCCGTCCACATGTCATATTGAATTACGTACTAGCTTATGCTGGCAACTTTGTCTTACTTGTGGCTAGTTTTTTACCGGCCATAAAAGGCGCGTAAATATGAAATTTGCACCAACCAGAAGACACATGTCTTTGCTAATACGATGGAAAAAGTGGAGACGGGAACAATAGCGCCAACCAGTAGTTAGCGTTAGCAGTAGTACTCCGAAAATAAATAAATAAAAGAAATGGCATCATAAACATGACGGACATCACGTGTTCAAGCTCGAGGCTTGGATGTTTATCTGCGTGTTTCACGTATGTGTGTAATGTATGAAAATCAAATAAATAAAAATTGAAATTGTTGTTAATGTTTGTTTATTTTACCCAAAAAAATAGCAGACATAATATTTCCGTTGTCCAGTATGCTTGACACAAGTTCTTGTGGCACATGAAGCATTTATACAATAGGTGCGTGTAAGAATTACATTGCATATGTAACAAATACATACGTTCTATAGCTTCGAATTGCCTTACAATAAGTAACAGTTGGTATATTAAGAAATGTGTCACAGTGTCATTATAATTAGATAAATAAAGTTATATTCTATATTATTGTAATGTATGTACAAAATTTTCTTGACAAATATAACCTCTTACCAGTACAGAGGTTCTATACTTCGAATTAATTAATCTTTATATGTATGATTGAATATTATATTATACGATTTGTCGGCAAATCTTCTCCCCGAAATCAAGTGAAAAGAAGTTCATTATATTAACAGAGAAGAACGCACAGCTGAGATTGAACCTGCACCACGTGGTTCATAATATCATTACACTTTTACGCCATTTGGTGGAAATATTCCTGATGCCCATAAATATATGTAGCAATGACATAACCTCTCACCTACATCCTAAGGACCGCACTGCTGGCTGATATTTGATAACATCTCGGTTTGATATTTATGGTAAATAGAAAAACATATTCATAGCTTCCGTGTGGATATACCAAGACATCATAAACTTAGTAATGTTTTAAATTAATAATTTAACATTTTACTTATTTTAATAATTCGACTGTATTGTAACGGAATAGTATTGCAGCGCATATGATACAACGTTAAAGTGACAGCTATGGCTTGGTTAGTTTTCGGTGGCCCGCTATGGGGGATACAGTATGGTGCAAATGGGAGCAAGAGGGCAGCACAATTCCATTAAGCTGATAACAATTGTCGGCGGTAGTATTCCACGCTCCAAATTTTTGTTTGCCTATTTATGCAATAAGAAAAGTTTGCGAGTCTCTAGAAAACCTAAACGAAACTGCTCGAACCGAGATAATACGGAATCCGGAATCACACATCAGCCCGCGCGTTTTGATTGCGAAAATTAGTTAAATATCCAGGATGTTAATTTTTTTATACAATATATAACAATAATACTATACCATAGAATATAGCAAACGAGCAACCGGAGCCTTTTTACGACTATCGACGCCCAATAACATCCACATAATTACTAGTGATCGCCCAGAGATGCAAAAACAGTCATAATAATGAAAAAAAAACATTTTTAAAGGTATAGTTTAGGGGGACAAACGAGCAATGAGTACCTTTCTACGACAGCCGATGCCCATGAACTATGCTGATGCGTTGCCCTTATTTCTCCCCCCCCCATGGGCCAACGGCTACTCACAAACTGCACGAAACGTGACACTGAAGATGTCATTTTACGGCGGTTAGCTAAATAATTAAAGAAACCGCGATAATATGCGTAAAATTATGTTAATACGTGAAGCAAAAGCTGCAAATCATTTTTTTGCTCGCACGGAGACGTAAATTTGGCGCATTTATAGTTTATGTATAGGAGAAGTGCGGAGTGATAATATTCTTATATAAGCATTTCATTAATAGTATTTTATTTAAATGCCCACGCTACAGCATGCACAATGCAGCAATGTTAAGATTTCTGTAATATACAATTTGTGACACTGTCAAACGTATTATGAAGTACAACATTTAGTTTTACTATATGTATTAACAGGTAGTGCTATGCTGCATTGCAGCGGAACTAGGCTGGCACGACCGGGGAGTACCTCTCGCTCATTTGTTACCACCGTAAAGTGACATCTACGGTGTTGCGTTTCTTGCGGTTTGTGAGTAGCCGGTGGCCTAGTGGGGGGAAGGTGAGAAGAAGGGCAACGTATCGGCATAGTTCATGGACATCGGCTGTCATAGAAAGGCACTCATTTCTCGTTTGTCCCCCTATACTATAAATACCTATAAAAATGTTTTACAGTCTAGTTAAAACACATTTAAAGCGAATGATTTTTACATTATCATGATTGAATTTCGATCTCTGGGCGATCACTAGTAAGCTATTAAAATGTACAAACTTTTTGGCACCATGTTTAAATACTCACGGTCGCGCCATCTGCTACCTGAGCTGCGAACTGTAACATTAAAAGTAAGAATAATTCCCCTACGAAACCATCAGCTTTTCTTTAAACCGTTGGAAATGGTGTAATTTTTCAAAGCCTAATTTAATTAAGTAACCGTCCATAAATACCCCTTTGAATTCTTTTCGAGTTCAGTGTTTACAGAAAATGTTTTGTCTATTTAATATACTTACCTGAAACGTAATTTACCTGGTTCATTTTTTGAGTGGAGTAGAATTAAGAGTGAAAATACTTTGGCAGTATTAATTAAGAATTTATAAAATAAGCTGTATTTAAAAAAAAGGTCAATCAGACCAGTCAGTCAGATCGGTCAGCCAGGTCAGTCGGTCATGTCAGTTAATCAGGTCAGGTTTTTGGTTATATAGTTGTAGATAACACTCCTTGTCAGTGTTTCTGGAAACGACCCCATTTGAGCATTTCCTTTGTATAGTGTACGTAGGCAAACCAGCCGTCTGAGTCTTTCAATGACTACCGCCGCCCGCAGATATGTCTGTCTATGTAAATTATATACAGTACAAGTTGCCCTCCTCGCCTCTCACCTTCCAAAGGTACAAACCGCATGAAACGCGACAAAACAGCTGTCGCTACCCAAGGGTTGGTTTTTATAGAATAGGGGGGCAAACGAGAAATCGAAGCCTTTTTACGACCACCGATGCCCCTGCGCATCCACATAATTGCTATGCCGATGCGTTGTGCTCTCCTTTCCGTCCCCCTCCCAAGGGCCAGCGGCCACTCACATACCGCACGGAACGTGATACTGAATTATGTGAGCGAGAGGTACCTCACCGGTCGTACCGGCTCTATTCCGTTGTATAGTAGGAATTAGCGTCATGCACTATGCTTGGTATACCTCATCCTATGCAGCATGGCACTACCTCCTACCATTTGTTATACACAAATAATTTATTTGTTTAAAGAATTTTTCAGATGAGGTCTTTTTAATTATATTGTTTTATTTTACCGACAGAAGAAAAAAACGGTGATGGTTCTAAATTCGACATGTCGTATATTTATTTATTAGACCACGCTTAATTTTTACTGAGTAGACCAGTTTTGTTCAATCTTTACTAGCATCACCCTGCGGTTTCACCCGCGTAACTCCGGTTCTATTAGCCATAGTGCCGTGGTATATACCATATAGCCTTAATCTTTAAATGGATTATTCAACACAAACATAATTAATCAATTCGGGCCAGTAGTTTCTGAGGTTAGCGCGTTCAAAAAAACAGACTCATCATTTTTGTAATATTAGTATATATTTAACAGATATACTGGGGTATGTTCGGAGGTTGATGCCAAAATTTTTTAAAACAAAATAAGTGGATGATTCACTCACTTGTTTTCCTCAGTAATGTGTACACCAGATGCTGTATCTTGTTCACCTTTCGGTCAGTACTTTTTAAATTAAATGACGCTTATTCATAAAATACAATGGTTTACAATAGTTAATCTGTTTTACGTGCAGCTCGTGACGGCAAATCGCCCCGTGGCCGGGCGGCTGGCGTTGTTACACCTAATTAAGTGCTCACGGCAGCCCTGTCGCTATTGAAACTATATTGTCTGCCATTTTTAATCACAACGATCTCCGATAAAAACCTTTACCACTTTACCCCCTGTCATTATATTGTAATTAGTGAGTATGGCGCTGTTGAACATTGTTTGCGAGCATGCATATAGTAGTTGCGCGTGTAAATGTATTTTTTACACACTCTATAGGAAGCGTGTTTATTTGAAACTTTTGATGTATGAATGCCACATAGCTACAATTATTATCTCCTTGAATATTACATTAAACACATAGGTGTTTTTACAGTATGCGTGTATTGTAAAAAAAAAAAAACAATAAAAACTGAATTAAAAAGCGAAAACCACCATGAAGTACGTAGAGATTGTGATATGTTTTCCTTTTTAATGTTTATTTAAATATAACGCGCATATACATACATCAGGATTAAGTCAGCCTTACAACTACTGAAAAAAAAAATTATAAACATTACTCTAAATCCCTTGTATATAACGAACGGATAACAAAACTTAAGAATATTCTAATTTAAAATTAGAGCTAACAATATTATGGATGAAAAGTTCAGCTTTGTTACATTTAGTGTCCATCATAAATTCTTGTCGGAGAAATTTGTTTCTATTACATTCTGTAAGAAGATGATATATGTCTTCATGTCGGTTGCATGTCGTACAGTTAGAGTAGGTCATTTTACACATTAGGAAAAGAAAATTATTCAGTGGAAAATGACGATATGTTATTCTGTAGAGTTCTTTAGGTCGCGCAATGTTTTAAATGCTTTTATTTCTATGTTTAATCCTGTACCAGCGATCCGTTCTGCCTTCACCCCTAAGTACGGGCTGAATTGCTATTGGTGGATCGTTCCTTTCGTATGATGTCTTCTTTAAATAGGTTCATTCGTAGACTAAGGGTTACTCACGTGGATTCAGGGGGAATAGGTAGGAGCGGTTGGGACGTCTTTACAGGAACAAGTGCTGAGTTGACCCGTGGTGATATATATATTTTTTTATATATAATAGGGGGACAAACCAGCAATCAAAGCATTTTTACGGCTACCGACGCCCATGAACATCCGTATAATTACTATGCCAATGCGATGCGCTCCTTTCCTCCCCCTTCCAATGGGCCATCGACTGCTCACAAACCGCACGTAACTGGACACCGAAGATGTCACTTTACGCCGGTATCATATGAGGGAGAGGTACCTCGCCGGCCGACCCGATTCCGCTGTAATGCAGCATGGCACTACCTCCTACTTACATATACAATTATATTTAGCAAAAGCAGAGTGTTATGTAGAAATATTATTTTTTTAGTATTTGCAAGTGGCAAAAGAATCGAACGCCGAGTGAACAATGAAGTGCTTGTTAGTGTAGGGCAAAAAACGCGTCGAGTGAAATTTAAATTAAAAAAGAAAAAATAGCGCAGCGCGCGAACGCAATCCGATTGCCAGTGTTTTACATCGCTTGTATGTTTATTGCATGTTTTTTACAGGAGACAAATGGATTAACCATGATATATGTGGAGGTGTTTAGCATTCTATATCGAATCTCCCGTTGCGTCACCCAGGCTTTTATATTGATGGAAATGTATGAAGCTTAATGAGTGTATACTCTCGCGCACATGACACCGCCGTAACGTGACAGCTCCATTGTGGCATTTCGTGCTGTTTGCGAGTAGCCGGTGGCCAAATGTAGGAAAGGTGGGCAACACATCTGCATGGCAATAATGCCGTTGTCTACGGGTGTCGGTACTTTTCGAAGTGTTCCGATTTCTTGTTGGGACCAAGTACGAAAAATGTCACTTTTGTTTTAATTGAAAATGAAAAAGTTTCGAATTAACGATGACATAATCTTAAATTAAAATGTTTCAGGCTATATTTAGATTATTACGATAAAAGTATTTATAGTCTGACACAGCACATAATACTATACATAGTATAGACCATAAGTGTTGGCGCTGAACAAGTGCAATTTTTATTATCTATATTACATATTTCTCTCTGAGGCAGGGTGGTGTGTCACCGATATAAAATAAAAAGAATCACACTTAAAACCGAGACGCGGATCGAACCTAGGACTCGTTGGTCTGCGAAAACCTAAACTTGCTAGCCTTAGACGCCAGTAGAATCATACACCGTGATCGCTCACCGCTGTACGCCGTCCATTGTGCGAGGTTCGAGCAGTGAGTTATGACGTACGGGCGGACTGACCGCTGGCCCAGACGTCTGTCGGCCGGAAAAACGGCGAAAGATTTACTTTACTGATCCTTCGGTGGTTTAAACGTATACGTAAGGACACGACGTCCATACAAAAGTAGATATACTTCAAGTTTTCTTGAGGAAAGGGAAAAGCACTCGATACCACAAGGTATCCATATTTTATTCGCATCGTACACTTCAGCGCCGAGTGCAACGCGTCTGCGTAACAATCATGCCAATGTCCATGGGCGCCGGTTAATCGTCAAGAGCCCCTGATTGCTTGTTTAGCCCCTTATGGTAAAAAACACAATTAGGCAGATGCTTTACTCTCCTTCTCCCTTCCAATGGGCCACCTATACGAACTAGAAAACCGCACGATACGTGACAGTTAAGCTGTTACGTTGTGACGAGCGAGACTGCCGATAGTACCCGGACAATTTCATTGATTTTCTCAAATGCACAGAACGGGTTTTCGTACCCCTTTCACTCATGGGCAAAGCTCTTTCCAGGGGTATTTTCTTAGTATATTTTGTTAAGGCAACAATTTATTCACGGGTGCCGCAAGCCGGACACAAGGATATTGGTTTATAAACACACAAGATACATGGTCTCATGCTGAACAGTCTTTCTAAAGCATCCTTGTTTGTACACTTTTCAATCCGTTGTAAATTAAACCACACTCCTTAGAATGCATATGATTTTAAGTTGTTTTTACAGTGCATAATTTTACCTTGTGCACATAATATAAATCTGTTTGTTTCAACGCGCTACTCTCTGGAACTACGGCCCGAATTTATAAATTCTTTTTGTGTTGAATTGTCTATTTGTCGATAAATACGTGTATATACAATAACTATACGACTTATAGGACAGAGACTACGCGGGTGAAACCGCGTTGTAATGCTAATCGTCACGGACGGTTTTCTGACACGGCATGTGTATCTAGGTACTTTTGTAAATCGATGTACACAGATTTTAAGATATACTTTAAGCAGTCGGGATTTTTAAATTTAACGTCAAGATGAATTGGTAAAACTTGTATTCTATCGACGTCTTGTACGGTCGGGCGGTTTCGACCTCTCGGTATTTTCTATCATTGAAATCGCTGCACTTGGCCCGATGAGCATCGGCACTCCGCATTGACTATTCGAACCCGGCCGCCTGTGAAAACGAGGATAATATTTTTTTCCAACCGTCCCCCGGCTAAACGATGAACGATACTAGATTGTATTGCTACTGGATAAATATACAGTTTTTTATGTGTTACGGTGGGGGTGGGAGTTAGGGGCGGTGAATGAGTACGATGTATATAGAGTCTTATGTGTGAAACGTTTGTGTTGAAATTGCATTGGCTTTTTAAGTTCGAATGATATGGAATATTATTTTGCAGTTAATACGCTGGAGTCTAGGTATCATTTGATTGCGAGTCCAGTGTAAAATAATCATCACTCTTAGATATTTAGATGTTTGATAGCAAACGTGTGCAGGCCCTAATTGAAATGCGAATTGGGATTCAGACTATTCCAGACAGACAAGTATAGACCCTAACATCGGAGCTGATTAATTTTAGTTCCTATCAATACAAATAATTTTTTAATATTTTTATTTAATCATAAAGATTAAGTTAGCCTTACAGCTAATATCATACTAATACTATAAAGAGAAGATATCTAATTATTTGTATGTTTGATTGTTTATTTGTATTGAATAGGCTCCGAAACTACTGCATCGATTTGAAAAAATATTTTACCTTTAGAATCTTACATTATCTGTGATGAACATATTAGGTCCTTACATATGTAATTGGCGTTTTTCGTACTGGCCACTTTAATCACGAATTTCTCCTCTTTGGTAAGGAATTCCAAATTCAAATTTGTACAGCTATTTATTCATGTATATGTGCTACGATGGTCGTCATTCATTTATTTTTTACTTCTGTTTTTTTCTGTCTGCGTCACTCATTTTACAAAAGGGAAGACTTAAAATATCGCATTATTTACGGTACTCTTAAGTTCCGCCGTGGCACTAGTGCTGCCGGAAACGACTCGAAGGAATATGGCGGTCGTGTTGCTAAAGAAAACATAGTTCATTTTTGGTTCCAACGTTTTCAATCTGGTAATTTTGACCTGCAGAACAAGGTCCTCAAGGACGGCCTGAGACCAAAGTTGATAATGAAGATTTGAAGGCTATTGTGGGAGCGGATCCATCACTTACCACGTCATAGGTAGCTGCACTCTGCGCTGTTAGTGATAAAACTGTTTTAATCCACTTGAAGCAAATTGGGAAGATTGAAAAGCTTGAAAGCTACCTCACGAATTGACCGAAGCGAACCGGCAAACGCGCGTCGACTGCTGCGTCATATTACTAAACCGGCACAATAGTGAAGGTATTTTAAACCGAATCATTACCTGTGATGAGAAGTGGATTCTTTACGATAATCGGAAGCGCTCAGTGCAATGGTTGAATCCTAACCAGCCAGTCAAATCCTGCCCTAAGCGAAAATTAACACCAAAAAGGTTACTTGTAAGCGTTTGGTGGACTAGTGCCGATATTGCTTATTACAGTTTTCTCAAATCTGGCCACACCATTACGATATATACGCTGATGTCAGCAATTGCAAACCATGATGGAAAAGCTAGTGGCTAAACAATTTAGGTCGACGCCACTGCTGCTTCACGACAACGATATATCAACACACTGCGCACCAGAAGGCCATCAAATTAGAGGAGCTTCAATTGGAAAGTCTAAGACATCCTCCGTACTCCCTAGACCTTGCTCCAACAGATTTCCATTTTTTTCGAAACTTGGAGATCTTCCTGCAAGGGAAAACATTCAATTCCGATGGGGTAGTCCCAATCGCCTTCAAAGGTTTTAGTGACACCCGTCCGACTGCTTTATTTAATAAGGGGATCAATAAACTATTCATGAGATGGCAAAAGTGCATAGAAAACAATAGTTTATACTTTGATTAATTAAACATGTTAAAAAATATTCGACTTTTTGTTCCTCCCATACAAAACACCAATTTCATATGTAATATAAAATATTTCATATGTAATATAAAATATTTCATATGTAATATAAAATATTTCATATGTAATATAAAATATTTCATATGTAATATAAAATATTTTCTAAAATGTTCTGATCACTATGACAACTTCGAAAATTTTGATAAGAATTAAATTGTGTGAAAAGCATATGAAAGTAAATCATTATACAGCTGCCACTGGCGTAGTTCTAATAACCTTCAGTTATCGCTATGGTAACGTTTACGAGGAAGAAACTAAAAGTTTTGATATTCAATCACGGGGCTTTGTCAACGCGGATGAAGTAGACAGCCACTGCCTAATATATATCTACTAAATAACGTCGGTAATTCGTTGCACTGAAGCAGGTCTCATTTTAGGTGTCCGTACCTCCGTACATGAACCGGGATAGCTAAAAAGATGCTATTCATTTATTTCGTATGTGAGTCGATTATATAACATAGGCCATCCCTTACGAATGTAGTTTTGAAAACTCCATCTTAGTGGTTGAAAATATGAAATTCTCTGTAGAATCGGCGAGTAAACCGCTGTATATCAAGTTATTCACTTCTATACCAATATTATAAGTGTGAATGTTAGATTGTTTCTTAGGCTTTCACGACACAGCTACTAGAGTAGTATGTAGTCAACCGATAGATATGAAACTTTGTAACGCTTGTTTGTACACGTATTAAAATAATATTTCGGAGAGAACGCAAGCGAAACCACAGGTAAGACCTAGTTATGAAATAAATATAAAACATGAACAGAACAATTAAATTGTCTTATCACGAGCGGGCGTAATGTAAAGAGCGGGCGAAATTTATCTTAATTTCACTCAAAACATTAAAGATATCACTTTATACTTTTCATTGTAACTTCCGTTAATGTAAAAATAATGTTTAATTTAATTTTTTGATTCTGTTGTTAAAACGTCAGTTGCAGAGATGTGTGCTTTGATATTCCTTTTCAGTAGATATTTGTGTAATTTTTTACATTTTTTCATTAAACTTACAAAGCAAAAAACTTCGTGAAAGTAATTTTATTACAATATACATCTATTTAAATTGTAATCGTGGTTTCATTTTGTTGCCATGAAACTTGTAAACGAAACATTAATGTTTCGTTTAAATTGTTTTACACAAAAATATTCTTTTATATATATGTCCGAGATATATTCCTTTATAATATTTCACAGTATAATTATTATTGTTATCATCTTGCTTTTTTCTCGGTTTTCACCGGCGTACTGATATGCACAAGCCTAAGCCAAGTAGCATGTCTGATGGATTGAAGGAGAAATGTTACATCGAATGAGTTGCTGATACTGATCGGAGAGACAGCAATCATGATTATCATAGTTATGGTTTACTTGATTAAAATCACGGCCCGCAGCTGTATGCAAGTGGCTCGTGACCTTTGGCGCTCTTTGGGGGCCAACTCGTATGTCCAACAGTGGACACAATAGACACAAGTAAGACCTCTCTACGCACGCTTGACTTGAGGTGTAAGCTGGTGAACACGCGACGAAAAGTGAAAACGCCACTCTCAATAAAGCTTCGTTATCTTATTACTAGCATCACCCCGCGTTTTCGCCCACGTAACTCCGGTGGTCCTATTGGTCGTAGCGTAATGGTATATAGTATATTGAATTTCTCGATAAATGGGCGATTCAACACAAAAATGCTTTTTCAATTCGGGCCAGCAGTTCTTGAGATTAGCGTGTTCAAACAAACAGACAAACTCTTTAGCTTATATTATTAGTAAATATGGATCGTTATAAGGATACGATGGATTTCATTTGCTTAGTTCTACTCTAGTTAGCACTCAGAAAATGTACTTAGCTTAGAAAAAGTCATAAGTACTTGGCGAGGTTCTTGGACTTAGATCTATAATTTGACCGTCCAAATAGAAGTCCGTAGCGTTAACCACTATAACAAGGAAGCCCTACGCTATAAGGACATAAGTAAGAAGTATACTTTAGTAAGAACTAAAGGTCCATACGAAACTGGGTCTACATTAAGGAAGTCCCCTATAGAGGTTTTACCCAAATGACTCCGGTCCTATTAGTCGTGGCAACATGATATATATCATATAGCCTTCTTCGATTCAATATAAATATATTTTTGAGACCAGGCACGTAGCTCCTGGTGTTAGCGCGTTTAAAGAAACAAACAAACAAATGTCTTCAGCTTTATATTGTCGGTATAAATCATTATAATGTGGAACATTCTCGTAAGCCTAAGGGATCACTATGTGGTTTAAATATTTGTAATGTAATTTCAAATAGATTAGCCGGAGTCTATTTTCTGCGAAAAGAAGATATATTCTTTTCGTTATTGTGTGTGCTTTTTCCTAAGTTTAAGTTACAAGTAGCGGCACCCGCGTAGTTCCGGTCCTTTTGGCCGTAGTCATAATATGGCCTACCTCCTCATGAATGTAGCGCCTAATGCCTAAGGGAACTCAACATGATGCTGTTTAAAGGAGGGCTCACAAAACTATTTCAGAAAAAGTGTTACTACGACTTCCTAATTGATAAACTTTAAATTATTACCGATTCAACATATTTATTTAATCTTTTGTCTTTAATTTTTTAGTTTTTTTTTTTATTGTTTATTTCTATATCCAGTCACATCATATTTATTTTAATTCAATATCCAATGACATTCCATTTCCTATAATGTAATTATTATAACATACATTTTAACTGAAATAATTTCGTAACTTTCAATATGATAACGAATATATGAACTAAAGCCTACCTAGCAACTAAGAAAAATAATGATTGTGATGATGATGTGAAAAATATAATTTAATATAAGTAACGTAATTGTGTAAAACTGTTAAATGTAATACATTTGCATGGTGAATCTTTGCAAATAAATAAATAAGATGCATAATAAATATTTTTCCAAATCCGACATTTGTAGTCCCTGAGATTAGCGCGTTCACAAATTCTTCAGCTGTCTTATAATATTGCTAATGTTGATGAACAAAGAAACAAAACACAAATAGGTGGTGTTTAAATTAAATTTACATATTTTAACTGGCAAACTTCTCTCGCCGTTTTACTTGGAGACTAATTTGATTAAATGAATAAAAGTGTTTGCTGTCGACCACTGCGTAAATGTGAAATACTTAAAATGATGATTTCCGTTCGACTCGCCTGTGAATATTAAAATAAATAAAATTTATAATGCAACGAATAATTAAGCGCAACGGCAAATTCCATTGTGAATTTACATTTTACAGACGAACCCCTGATTATTTCGCGCCATACTTTTGTTTGTTTAAACTGCGTACCTGGCGGATTGAAAGATGTTAAATGGAGAGTTAAATAGAGTATGAAAGATAAACATATTCTAATAATTTATTATTAAATAATATTACAACCTTACCAATGCGTTGTATTTAGTAACATATCCCTAGCAACAAGAAAAGATTATAACCCTTTAAACTGCTAAATTGATTGTTAAAAAATTTATTAATTACCACTTGCAAGGATGCTTTCAAATCAAGAAAACCGCATCGAAATCGGTTATCCGCTTGAGAGATGCGATAAAGCGATCGTCAAACTAACTGGACACAGTATAATTCACCGAAATTGACCCCAAATTAACAAAATATTTAAAGCTCTCACGTTTTCTCAACATAATTTGATGAATATTAATATGAACTTATTTTTGTTTCAGGTAATGTTTGTCCTAACTTGCCTTCGATAGTTAGTCTCAAAAACTCTAGAGGTACATTCTACCCCCCGAATGTCTCTTGGGACTTTGAACAAGGTTTGTAGTGAGATCTGACTTAAGGATATTCATGACAAATACTAGCATGTGTCGACTACTTTTTTGACTGAGTGCCACTCAGTTAAGCAAGTCAGTTGTTGAGTTATGAGGGGTAATATAACTTGCGACATGTCTATTGTAGCAATGGGAATACCTATTTTACTAATCTAGGAATGAGCGTTGCTCATATATGTTGCATGAGATATAAGAACTCGTGTCCTGGCATTACGTTAGTTTTAATGTAAGGAAATGCGGAACGCACGTCTGCGGGCGTTCATTACCCGGACGACCACACCGGGATCTCAATGCTGGGGATGTTAAGTATTTTTATACTTATACTGCATTTATAAACAGTTAAGTCACTTCTTTATCCCTTCCTTTAACTGCAAACTTGTATAATTTTGATGCTTGCATTTCCCCAAGAAATAAAAAAGAAGTAAGATGTGTGACCATGACCTGTGACCATGACCTGTGACCATGACCTGTGGCACTCTTAAACGTTTGTCGAGCATTGGACGTTTTTGGTATCGCTCACGATGATGATACGATAAGGCTTTACATTGATTGTTTGTTGTTATTCAAATTCTCGATCCTATATTTACATGTCTCACAACAGAATTTTACAGTTTATCGTTAACTTCAGTTGTCGGTCACGTAAATTTTATGTCAATCGGTCATGTAAATTTAATGTCAATCGGTCATGTGAATTTAATGTCAATCGGTCATGTAAATTTAAAGTCAATCGGCCATGTAAATTTAATGTCAATCGGCCATGTAAATTTAATGTCAATCGGTCATGTAAACAAAACGTTGGTTTTGTGGTGCGTAAATACAGAGGCGACGGCTTATCGACACGCGACCACGTGACACATGTCTGTCGAGCTCGACAACTCAGTGTTAAGCCGTGGCTACACCTGTGTGCTTTACTGTTTTGAGTCTGCCTCTACGGCTGACGTGATCAACCGTTCGCGATCGACTCGCCGATTGCTACGTTAAGTTACAACAAAAGTCATTAGCCGGAGGTAGTGCCATGCTGCATTGCGGCCGCATTGGGCCGGCACGATTGGGTAGGTACCTCTCACATGATACCACCTCAATGACAGATTTTTAGTTTCGTGAGTCTTACTGGCCCATTTGTGAGGAGCTAGAAAGGAGGACAACACATTTGCATAACAATTATACAAGCTGCCTTGATACCCACAACGAGTTTCATCAGGAGGAAATAGGAATAACAGGATGTGTTATTGATTCGATAGGTATTCCTAAGTGTCATGAATGGATAACAACTTTTATAAAAGTAAATGTAATTGCTATGCAGAAATCATGTATACATATATATCAAGAAAGACATTACCCTCCTTCTGACACAGTCGAGACCAAACGGACTAGTACGTTATTCCTGCAGATAAATTGGAAGACTCAAATGAAGTAACGTAATTATGTTACAGACGTCCGCAGGACCCTCACAACTATATGTGGGCGTGGCGGAAAAGGTACGCCAGGGTTGTAATAACAGACTTATTATAGCCCTGTTGTATGCTTAAGTATATACCGTACCATATTGAATGCTGAGACACAAAAACACCTTTATAAGTGTTATGCATTAATTCTGTTACAAAATTATTCCTGTGACCCATAACGTTTCAATCAGCTTCCATAATTTTAGAGGTGTATGCGTTTATTCCTTGTTGTAGTTTCTTTGTCCTAAGGGAAAGAGACGTCTAGAGAGGCAGAGCTTATTTTTGTTCCAAATTAAGATAAATTGGCTATAAGTTACAGCCTATTTTGTTGACGTGGGAAAACACATTTACGCGCCTACACTGGCCCTGGGTGGGGACCACGTGACGTGTGAGGCCCGCGGCACTTTATAGTGCCGAATACCCACAAACGCCGCCGCGAGAGCCATGAATGCCGCCTTTGGTGAGGTGCCCCGGAACAACTAATCATCTGGGCTTGCCAGCCCCCTAAGGGACCGAAGCCGCCTCCACAGATGGAGTTGGCGCACACCAAAGGACTACCACACCAACTTGGGACAGTGCAATATGGTGAGGTTCCCATCCTCGCCCCTTGCCCCGTGCGCAAAAGCGCCACCCTTTTTGGCTCCTTTGTCCCCTCTTCTTATAATAGTGATACAAAGTGCGGCTCCTCCTCCTGCTCTCCTCCTATCCTCTACTTATAAGAGGGGTACAAAGAGCAGCTTCCACCTCGGTTAAATTTGCTTAGCCCAAGGTGTCTAGATTCACCCCCGGCTACTGAGCGCCACCGCCACGACAAGCTTAGCCACGATAGACTTGAACTATGGTGGGAAATATATGTTACAGCCTGTAACAGTCGGAACCGAAAAAAATCCCATAGATAGAAAGATAGTGCTATTTCCACATGGCTGCCTAATTGAGCCAGAGCTTCCCGATGGTCAGACTTGTTTGTTCCCCGCGTGTTTCGCTTGGTATAATAGATAACATACAATTGAAATTCTACTAAGATACACAGTAATGTTATATTGAGTAGGACGTGCGCCATACCAGAAAGCAGTACCTACTTGCAGGAGCAAAATATAATCTTAAGTAAACACTTAAGATTAAGAGAGAAGGTATCCAAGTTAGGCAGAGAACTAAATTATCCGATATCACGCAACGAATGTGCTCGCTGAAGTGGCAATGGGCTGGTCACACACTCAGAAGAACAGATGGCAGATGGGCCAGTAAGGTTCTGGAGCGAAGGCCGCGTTTAGGAAAACGAAGTATTGGTCGATCGTTCACCAGGTGGGAAGACGATCTCCGTACAGTAGCCGGTCCGGGATGGATGCGAGTAACAGGAGATCGGTCGTCTTGACGTTCATTGACAGAGGCCTATATCCAGCAGTAGACCGATGAGGGTTGATAATAATGATAATGATGATTATGAAACACATAAGTAATTTTAGTAATAGGGGGTTGACTCGAGTAATAGAACTGAAGTATTTATCAGGGGGGGGGGGGGCAGTGGAGAAACCGTTGTAGCCTTGGATCACGCCCTATCCCCCCGAGGCCCATCTAGGCGGGATGAAATAAAACGATTATGCTAGGAAGTGGATTAATAACCACGACTGGGAAGTACTTCTGGAATATTTAATGGCAATGATGTTATTTTAATTTCTAATTAAGTAAACCCCAGGACTTTGTTTGAACGCGCTAATTTCTAGAACTGGTAGTTCTGATTGGTAAATCTTACTGATTAAATAACAGTTTTTTGCAGTTTGCAACGTAATAAATTATGGTTGAATGGTATTAAAAAATACATAATGCGATGATTGTCGCTACCATAGCGCAGTGATCTATCATACTTATTATCTTCACTATCAGCCGTCATCGGTCCACTGTTGGACACAGGCCTCTCTCAATGAACGCTAAGGATTTATTAAATTAAGCATATCTAATCCCTTACCATTTCTGTTGCACGTGTCCTAGAAGCTAGTGTAATTAGTACTGCTTCACTTCCAATTCCAAATTTCATTGTCAAGAGGTAAACAAATGCGAGTCTACACACTGAGGTTTCTGTACCTACTGACGACACATAAACCTCGGCGAGCATGTCCGCCTTGCATTTCTTTATCTTCTCAATAACTTGCATATCTTTCGGTGATGTTGGTTTGTAATTCTATTTACAGATTATACAATTGGAGCCAGTGACACTGGGCTCGACACTCTCGGTTTTGCACGTGCACCGGATCAACTTGCTCTAGGCACACGCAGAGTGAGCAGTAAGGGATCAGATATGTTTAATTTAATGAATCCTTCACTAAACACTGCGCTGGCAAATTCAGTTTCAACCGCTTCGTGCTGCGCGTGATTATAGAGGCATTTACGCCGGCGTTTACATTATACATTAATGACAGTAATGGCTCCCCTGAAGACTAAACAATGGTGTTTGTATGTCGTAAACGTGTAATGATAGCGTCATGTTGACTTTATCGTTACTAGATAGAATGTCTTTGGAAGAGATAGTGCCATGCTGCATAGTAGGAGGTAGTGCCATGCATGGTGCATGACACTACCTCCTCCCGTGCAATGGAATTAAGCCAGCACGACCGGGGTAGTAACTCTCGCTCACTTGCTACTGATGAAAAATGACAGCGACACTGTCGCGTTTCTTGCGGTTTGTTAGTAGTCGGTGGCCCATTGGGGACGGTGATAGTAGAGTAATGCATCTGTAGTGCCGTCGGTAGTCATCAAAAGGCTCCTCGTTTTGCTCGTTTGCCCTCTTATGCTATAAAAAAAGAACCGACCATTATATAGCATATACTGGCCATAGATTTTTTAACCCTTGTGGACTTGATCGCAGAGCGATAAAACATTTTATCATCGATTACATTAAATTTTAAAAAAAGAACTGTAAAAGGATCCTACATTTTTGGTCTCGCCCATTTGGAGGATGAAGTATCTTTATATACGGATGTTAATGGTCGAAACAATATCGCTCGTTCCTCGTTTGTCCCTTCAGAAGTCAAAACTTAAAACGCAACGCATCGGCATTTTAAG
>JAFELO010001587.1:139622-205093 GCA_017140195.1 Eumaeus atala
AATACATAATTCGCGTTCAACGTCCACTTATTAAGATAATCTCCTATACGGGCCTGTGTGATTTGAAATTGATTGCTAACCGCCCAAACGTACGTGTGTTGTAATTGTTATTTAAATAACACGTGTACATTGTTTCGGTGCTGGTTAATATATAAGTTCGCCAGTGGAACTTTCGCATGTAACTAACTTTTAGATTTTTTTTGGTAACTTCAAAGCCTACGAAACCTTTTTAGGGTTTCTTGCACAAAGGGTTGAAATGAGACTGTTGATGTCTTTCCATTGCATCACAAATGTGGCTTCCGTACAACCTAAGTGATTTGTTTTTGCCGCTTTTTATACTCGATATACTGAACCCTCCCTGCGCGTCCCGCTCCTATTTGACCCGTCTTTGTAATTGTAATTTAAAATAGTTCAGTTGACAATTTAATTGTTTGTCGATTAAAAAATATTTTATTTTACTTTTGTATTTGTCATTTTCTTAATAATTTGCAAATATGAAATAAAATCCTACAAGAATTACCCCGTTAGTAGGCGAGTAGTCCTTATCAGTACCAGGACATAAGGGATGATGACATTAATAAAAATATTTGATTGAACAACTAACATACAGAGGACAGGGGTAAGGAATTATAACATGTTTCGCAACTACTAATGCCTTTTTTATAGTAATCGTATTAGTGTCTAGCGGAAAATAAATTTCAAAGTATTTAAAAAAAAATATCCAAGCGTAACATTTATGAGACAAGTCGATCATAATATTCTGTCAAACATTAAGATTTCATATTACGAAGTAGGCATGACTTGCGCCACCGAATAGGGGTCACAGACGAACATGTAAATCTGCTAAGCGCGGTCGGATGAGAGGCATTACGTTATAATTCAGCTATGAATATGACAATAAAAACTCAGACGAGCAAAAACGAAACTGTCGTTCCAAACACATTGAGAATATGATGGAGAGTCATGGAAGTTTTTGTTGAAGTTTTTACGACGAGGTCGCATTAGCATCCGAACGTATACAGACCACATTTGGCCGATAAAACTTGTGGGTCCTGTGTGAGGCCGCATGCGGGCGGGGTCCGCGAGTACCTGAACCTTAAATATTTTACGCCACTCTAGTTTTAGTTTGGCTGTTAAACGTTTTGCTTTTACCTTTTTGTTTAATATAATAAACTTGTTCAGCTTGTCTTTAATTTCAATTTAATTTTTATGCCATCGTTTACCCCGTCCCTATTAATGGGCCACTCACGCTACTACTTCTCACAAACAACACGAGTGCTTCAACATAGCCATCATTTTGTAAGCTTACTTACTACTTTGCTGTTAGATTTTAATGGGCGCTCGCCAAATATCGGCTTGAAACCTACAAGCAGACTTAAAATACTGTTACATTTTATTGCTTTATATTTCGTTATTTAAACGCATAAAGTTTTGTTACATTTCAGAAATTGTACACAATTTGCGTTAATTTCATACAATTTGTCGGAAAAGTTCGCCATGTGCCCCTCGACTCCTCAAAGGTTTATGTCGATCATATGAAATGTATTATTGTCATTATATACGTCACTGGAATATAACCTTCGTAACCATCGTCAGTGATGAAAGTATAACCTTCTTCGATAAATGGTCCATCTAATACTAAAACATTCTTTCGAATGAGTCCAGTAAGTAACTCCAGAGCTACTAGCTCATAATCTGAAAGAAGAGTTTTTATTTTTTGACATTATTGCGTTCAAAAAAGCAAATAAATAGTTCAGCATTATATTATTAGTATTAGCAGTGGCTCACAATTTAACGCGGTCTTAGCATGATGGTATTTGGCCTAAAAACTATATCTTCAATGCAGCTATCATTATCATCATTATCAGCCCCTATCGGTCCACTGTTGCTCTCAATGAACGCCAGGACGACCGATCTCCTGCTATTCGCGTCCATCCCGGACCGGCTACTGTACGGAGATCGTCTTCCCATCTGGTGAACGGTCGACCAACATTTCGTTTTCCTAGACGCGGCCTCCACACCAGAACCTTACTGGCCCAAAAGCCATCTGTTCTTCCGACTGTGTGACCAGCCCATCGCCACTCCAGCGAGCTTATTAGCCGCGTGATATCGGATGCTTTAGTAGCTATGATATACATAAATATTTTATTAAAGAACCGGGAACTTCCATAGATCAGCGCGTACCAACAAACATATTAAATATTCAGCTTTGTTATATATAACACTATGACTCAAAATGAACACCAGGACATGTATTGTATATAAACATGAAAGAAACGCTGATCTATACAGCAGATACAAATATATCAGTGAAAATTAATTTTAACGAAAATAAAAAGGTGATAAGTCCAGGAGGGCGCTGTAATAACTTTAGAACCGTTGCAAAGAGAGCAAGCACGCCGACAACGTATTAACGATTCTTTTCTTTTAAAGTGAACTTAGTTGTACTTGAGCTAATTGAATTGAAAGTACCGGCGCGAACTGCGATATCGCCTCTCACCTTAACACTAATGGACTGATGATGTCGTCGAGCGCCGTTGACATCTGTCAAGCAAACATCACCGCTGCCGTTATTGCAGAGAGAACTTAAATATCGCAGTCGCTAGTCTAGTGCACTGCACACAATTGATTGTTCGCAGTTTTCAAATAATGCTCGAAAGCTTGACGCGAGCGCTTCAATATTCAGTTTAGTTCTTTCAGCACCACCCTTTTTTAATAGCATAAGAGGGCAAATGAGAAATGGACTCTTTTGATGACTACCGACGCCCATAGACATTCGCATGATTGTTACGCAGATGCGTTGCCCACCCATCATGCCCCCCGCCTCCAAATTGGCCATCGGCTACTCACAAACCGCATGAAACGTGATTGCGACGCTCTCGCTTTACGCTGGTATCAAGTGAGCGAGAGGTACTTCCCCGGTCGTGCCGGTTCAATTCAGTTGCACAGGAGGATGTAGTGTCATGCACCATGCATGGCACCGCCTCCTCCTACGAAGCATGGCACTACCTCTTCCTAAAATTACTATCAAAGGCGACGCCTCTCGATATTACCCCACTTTTGATATATGTAACAGCTATCCACACATACGCTTAATATAAAGATCAGTGTTGGCAGTGTCATGGGCAGTAGAATAAGTTCGCAAGTGGCGCTGGCTATTAAAACTTATTTCAGCCGTCCAATGGACACCGAGGCGTGAATAATCGCAGCCCCAAGCACGTGAAGTGTTTATACCTTTTAGTATACAGAAGTTTTTAACTAGAAATTGCCGGTTGGAAGTTTATTATTGCTTAACATGCAGTGGACGCATAATCATAAAGGCAACTTGTAATTGCTGCTGTGAGCTTGTGGACGGAGTTTGTGTATAACGTTGTGATACAGTTTATATACAAAAACTTTCGTCACGTATTTTGTATTGTATGATATAATCTTCAGGTTAGTGGTAGTTTAATTCAAGATATAGTCTTAGTTTTGGTGTAGCTTGTTTCCCAAGGCGACGGGGACTATTCCTTCATCTAACTTAAACGTTATTTATGAAACAGGGCTGTTAAGCACGTATTGTTATAATTAGCCAGTGGCCTGTCCCCACGCCCCGACAAACTTTCCTCGGGAATCGGTCTATCCACAGGTGAATCCTCATGAAAGTCCGTTTTGTAGAATTTGTAAAACAGACAGACAGCTTTTGGAACTTTGTTTCACAATAAGTACTAGCGACCCTACGCTGCTTCGCCCGGAAATATATTATACTCTTGAACCATCATCGGGAATCGCGCTATTCAATGGTGAAAACCGCCTTTAAGAGCAATTCATTTATTTACTTGGGCTCTTGTAATGTCAGTACAAAAATATATTATATGGAATGTGCAAAATTATCCCATAAAGGGGAAACGCAGAAACACTGGAATCGACTAGCAGCTGGATAATATATTTCTGAGATACGAATCTTAATATCCTTATTGCAATCTTGGAATATAAAGCCAAAGAACTATAACCCTTTGTTACACTTTTATACGTTCTATTTAATGTGTGTCGCTGTCGGTACATTACGGCTAGCCATTTTCACAAACAGGTTCGATATGTCTTATGGTGGGCCTATTAGTCGGAGTAAATACGGCCAAATGAATTTTACTGCCACAAAATTTATTTTTGTGTTGAGTACGTTATTTGTCGAGGAAGACTATAAATAAATAAACAAATCTTTGTTTGCCAAAATTGTAAGTAGGTAGGTACACAAGCTGTTAAAAGTATTTCATTTGTTGTCATCACAATTCGCTATCAGTAATTAGTATGCAAATACAAAATGTCGTAGCATCCATTAAATTGTGGTAATTATGTCCTCAGTAATCAATTAAAGTAAGCCAAAATTATTTAGTATTAAGGTATAACGCTTTAGTCCTATATATTATCAATGAGATCAAATAATAGTATTGAAAATTTAAATTGACTTTGTGACGCCTCTTAAGTACTCATTGTCGCAATAGTAACAGTGCCTTAATAAAAATGATTTAAGGATATTCTTGAATAAATTTATGTCGTTGCTTGTTTTTCTAACATTCATAGGTAATTCATAAAAAAAATTTGGTGCCATGCTTAACACACTTTTAGACAGGAATTTGGTCCTATAACTATTTACATAAACTTTCTTACTGTCTCTTCTATTATGTGAAACAATATCTGTAAATTTTGGAAATAAATTAGAAAGAGTACATACAAATATTGAACATATATGTACAGAGATGGAAGTAACAGAATGTTATGTTTAATAATTATTGTAGAGAAATCTTTAGATTTCTCTACAACTTTCAGTTGGCCGCATCTTAAGCATGGCTCTAATGCAGCGTTTTTGCATTTTAAGCACGAGTCCGATGTCTGTAGAGTTACCACAATATAATGTCATAGCGAAGCAATGACGCAACCATACCGCGATAAGACAAGCATATATGTTTAAAACTAAAGAAAGCTTCGAAATAGCAAAGGCTTAACTACAATTTTTTTAGATAGTCCTTCAATATGTGGTTTTCAATTTAGTTTGTAGTCAATGATTAATAATAATTTACTATAATGATATTGTATATTAATTGTCGAAATAAAATGTCGTTGATTAGTGCATAATTTTTGTTTTGTCAAAATGAATTCTAAGATTATTATTGTCAAGCCATGTAATTGAAGACGAATGTTTTATTAATGTCAAATTTATAATTTATAATGTCCTTACAAGCTATTGTTACCGTGCTGTCATCAGCAAATAGAGTCATTGGTTTGTCTATACACCTAGGGAAGTCATTTATATATATATATATATTAAAAATAGAAGAGGTTCTAAAACGTTGCCCTGTGGCACACCATAAATGAAAGAACGTGCTTTAGACAAAAATATTTCTTCTATATGTGTTTTATTATTCAAACGGCTAATAGCTGTATATTTTAATCTATTTGATATATACGATTCTATTAAATTATGTACATTGCCTCTAACGCCGTAAGCCTCAAATTTTTTAGCAATTCTTATGATCCACATAGTCAAAAGCTTAGGTCATATCACAGAATAAAGGACATACTGGATTTTTTTGTCTACATTAAGCATGACCGTTGATGAAAAATCATATACAGCCATATTTTTTGTGTTTTGTTTCGGCGAAAACCTTCTTGTTCTATACATAAAATGTCATTTTTGATACTATGGGACAAAGGGCTATAAGGTCTGTAATTGCGAAATTGTCTTTTTTATGTAGAGGCTTAGCTAAAGATAGTTTTAAATTGTTTGAGAATGTTCCAGTTTCAATACATAAATTTAAGTTTAAGCTGTTCGATAATCCGCCAATACCTACAACTACGAATTTTTGAGATTTTTAAAAAGTGTATATATATCACTAGGTAAAAGCATTGAATCTTTCTTATCAGTAATATTCGATTTGACATTTCTTCCGTAAGCGACTAAAGGTTTAATTTTGTCAATAAAAAAATTATAAATCATTAGAAATTATTTCAGGATCGGTTATTGTCTTCTTCTAAGGGGATCTTGGCACACCTCTTATTAGAAAAGGGGGCTTAAAAATCGGGAGGAGGAATCGCTTTCGGTACTCCTCTTATAAGAAGAGGGGACCTAAGAGCAACAGGAGGTGGCGCTTTTGCGCACGGGGCAAGGGGGGCGAGGATGAGGACCTCACCCCATTGCACTGTCCCAAAGTCGCTGAGGTAGTCCTGTAGTACTGGCTTCGGGGCTAACTAGCCGTGTAGGTGCCTTGATGATTGTTGTTCCGGGGCACCTCCCCAAGGGCGGCACTGATGACACTCGCGGTGGTTTTTGTGGGTATTTGGCTCTATCATGTGCCGCGAGTCTCACCCAGGGCCGGTGAAGACACCTAAGTGCGTTTCCCCGCGTCAACAAAAAAAAAAAAGGCTCGGTTATTTTGTGTAATGAAAAATACTCCATTTAGACTTTGACTTATTTTTTGCAATTTTAATGTTATAGCTGTCGTCTTGCGCACGTTGAGTTCTGTTGTGACTTTTTTAATGTTTTCGAATAGGCAATAAATTTATTTTTATTATTTGTAGTGGGAAACTTCCCATATGTAAACAAAAGTTTCCTTTTTCTTCTGCAACATATTTTAACTCCACGTGACAACCATTTTTGTTTTTTGCACACAGGTATCTTAACAAACCTAATTGGAAAGCAGAGTTTATAGAATAATTGAAACATATCTATGAAGTACTCATAAGCTAGATTAGAGTCTAACATTGTATATAGTTCACTAAATGTAAAACTCTCAAGACCATTTTTAAATTTTAAAATATTTTCTTTACAAAAATCGCGTTGTTCCTTACGCCAATACTTCATCAGTGATAAACTCTTAATGGGACAATGCAAAACCTGTGCTGTGTGATCAGATATTGCTAATTCTATCACTTCTGTCTTACAGGGTCTTGCATTGAAAATCTAGCGTTACTTTGTTTTTTCTCATAATATCTATATTAAAGTCTACGGCAATTATAATATTGTACTTTTTTATGTATTTCATAGGCTATAGGCTACATACTATGGCGCTACAACTAAAACACGCATGTAAAACTGCAGGGTAATGCTAGTAACTATGTAAAACGCGATAGAATCTATTAAAACATTGTAATGAGTAACATCCGCGTAAACTCAATAGGACAAGACCAAACGTATAGGTTAAACTTTCACAATATTCTGTGAGTAAAGCAGATTGCGTTTGGCGGGTGATATCTAAATCACGGGATAGTAAGTGACGTCAACGCTTTATCTCATGACACCTGGCCTGTGAGTTATGCCCCTCGGCTCTCCTTTTGTTGCTCACGAATGAGTTTTTCACGTTCTCGTCTGACGGAGGGTTGGGCGCACCTGCGCCTATTCCTCCGCTCGCTGTGTTTATTGAACGCATTTTATGTATTGTTATGTGAATAGTGCGCCCCTGTTATCCTGTCTAGTGTCGCGTGTTACCGTGAAGTTTTATTGTGAATACGCGGTGCAACTTGAAATGTTTGTGACTTATCTGAACGTCGTCGTGACGCTTCGACCGCTGTTAACAATGTTTTCTCTATGAATTACAATATCTTGATGTTTTGATAACACTTTCAGAGAATAATCGGATTTGTTTGGTAATTCGGGAGTGGATCGGTCGCATACAATTTTTACTTTTTATCAATATATGTTCCTTTTACAACAAGTTACAACAGTTTTACAGTGTATTATAAAATGTTTATACCTACTATGGTTCTTGTAAAATATGTATCTATTTTTCAACATACCTATGTGTAATACTCAATTAATTAATTTATACATGTCGCCCTAAAACGTCGGAGTGAATTTATTGTTTAAACTTGTTTAAAACGTAGTGGTTTTTGTAATGTATATATCATTTTATTTATAAGAAAAACTATATAACTAACTAACATTTTGCAATTTTTTAGAGAATAGTTTTCTCTTTTCGTCCCTAGAATATATAACGAAGTGCGACAGCGACGCTGTCACTTTTCGGCGATGACATGTGAGCGAGGTGTACTGTACCGGTCGTGCCGGCCCAAGTCAACTCCTATGCAGCGTGGCACCACCTCTTACTAACTTTGTTTTGTTTCACTTTTAAAATTATTTAAATATGGACAACAAGGATATGTTATGCCATACAGCTGAGAATTGCAGCTACACATAAAAATTATTTATAATATTTTTGTTACGTTGATGTGTAAAATTTATTGATGACTTATGATAACGCGAATATTTTCATTACAGTTATTCGGTACAGAATTTCAGTTACTGAACAAGCCTGTGTAAGATCCTCCCGGGATCACATGCAGTGCTGTAAAGCACTTGAACCGTCAGGTGTCCCCAAAAATACGTATGTAACAAGCGCCGCTCCGTATGATTTGCACAGTGCATGTTGCATATTTAACCGGATTAAAAGAACTCGATGGCGCTACGCCGCTTTGTTTCGCAGGCGTTTCGTTATCGACCGAATTTGATTGTGGCATTTTGTCACCGTTTTTTTTAGCTTGGCCTTTTATTTGTAGTACTCGAATATCTATTTGATATCTATTCGTAGCCTGCCAATTTGATATAAAAACTGGGGTGAATAAACTCAAGGAAAGAAGTAATATTCTTTACTATGTCATTTTCTTTACGAATAACAACAACAACACATCTTCACGGAACTTCCCAAATGGGGTTAGCAGAAAGCTGTTTTTATGAATTAATTAAATAACACTGTTGTGAGGTAATTGATGTCCTATGACGCGATCGGATTCTATTGTTTGGTGTTGCAGTAGCAGTAAAAGCCTCCGACCCGGTCACCGATTGTGTAGTGTTTATCACACTGTGCGCATTAACAGGACAATACTATGACAAAACACATCAACAGTGTACACTGAGAAAGATCTAGAAGGGGCCTAGTCATGAGCCTTGAGCATCTTGAATTAAGCCACTTTTAGCCTAGACCCGTAACGCAAGTCCTTACGTGGTTCAAGCATCGTCATGGCGGTGGGGCTTAGTAGCCTGGGGTGAACCCAGGCGAAGCCAATTGTACCAAGGGGGTCTTTTCACCCCTCTTATAGGAAGAGGGGGCTTGAAGATCAGGAGGTACAATCGCTCTCGGCACCCCTCATATAGGAAGAGGGGACCTAAGAGCAATATGAGGTGGTGTTTTTGCGGGTCTAGGGGCGCGGATGGGAACCTCACCCCATTGCACTATCCCAGAGTTGGTGGGGTTGTCTTGTAGGGGGGGGAATCCCATCTGTGGAGGTGGAGTTGGTCCTTTAGGGGGCTGGCTGGCCGTCGAGGTGCCCTGAAGATTTGTTCAAACCAAGGGCATCACTGATGGCACTCGCGGTGGTGGTGGGTAATTGATCCTATAATTGTACTACCGAAGTGGCTGGTTTTACCTTCATAAATGATATGTTAAACTTTTATATCTTTCGTTGTACTAGTCGAATTTCGGCCACGGCGGTCATCTCTACAGAGACTAGCTATCTGCGCGGGACATATTGCAATGCGCAAGCGTAGCCACAAGTGCACACCTGTTTGCTCATTCAACTACTCCGAATGGACGGCATTTCGACACGACCGGAGAGAGATCAGGGGTAGGACCGACGGCTCTACGTGGCACGGTGATGTACAACTTTCCAACTTCAAGCTGTTGTTAGAAATTGAAAGATCCCAACATCACATCGGTAGTTAGCAAAAGTCCCCGACTGCTCGCTTATCCCCCTATAAAAATATATAAAGATCGTATATCAAGATTAGATATTTATCCAGATTGCTTTTTTTGGGATGAATTTTGCGCGGTTGAAACCACAGAACAGGTAGTAGTAGTGACCTTATAAAATGAACGTACATCAAAGCGACCGTGAGCGAATTCAAAATAATTTGGAGCATTATGATTAATTGTATCTATTGGTCCGTGTTAGACCGGCGTGCTTTTATATCGCTTTGCGAATTGCAAATTTGGCATTGCGGTCGGTTTATCATTTTCATTTTACTAAGTAAGCCCGCTGGCCGGCGCGTGTGGTGCTGCGATTATTTCTGATGTAAATAAACGAATACTCTGTGTGGGCATTTAATTTGTCGTGTTACGTATACGCCATTTTGGGTTGTGTTCTCGTTGGCGTTTTAATTATTTTAATTTTGTTGTTATGTCGCATGCCCGTTTGTACTGTTGTGTTTCAGTGATTTGATATTTATCGATGTTTTGTTGGCACTTGACATTAATGCCTCTATTTAATTATGGTTTGTTATTATGTTTCTGTACACTGGCAAATATATGTAATCTATTGAAAATGCCATTTGTAGTGCCATTACATTTAAAGTTAAGTTGCGGTTATGCGCCACACTAAAACTTTGATGTTTGGTAATTCAGTGAACTTGTATTGACAATAATAGGGCTGTGGCCGCCACATTTGACACCGCGAGCGTCTCGTCATAGTCAAGAGATGTGTCAGCTGTCGAACTACCGTCTGACGAAAAGCTGGCCTGGCTTTCCGTTAGACGTAACAAGTTATTTTAGAGCAATAACAAAAAAATCGTCTCATTTTGTCATCATTTTTGATACTTTCCCAATAATATTTAGGATTTGTTCAGGCCCTGTAACATTACTCTACATCCTGTAGACGGCAAGAGGTATACTACTAACACGAATTATAATGCAATGGAAACACCTCGGGACTGGTGACGCATTTGTATAACTGGGAGGTGTACAGCGACAGTAGGTATACTGCGCTGTTGTCCTTTATTTTTGTACACTGCACCTTCTAGGAAGAGGTAGTGCCATGCTTGTTGCATTGTACCGCATACTCCTATGCAACGGAATTGTGCCGGCACAACCGGGGAGGTACCTCTCGCTCACATAATACCGCCATAAAGTGACATCTTCAGTGTCGCGTTTCGTTCGGTTTCTGAGTAGCCGGTGGTCCATTGGGGTGGAAGGATAGCAACACATCGGTATATTAATTATGTGGATGTTCATGGGCGTCGGTAGTCGTAAAAAATTTCCGATTACTCGTTTGCCTCCTATATTGAAAAAAAAAAAAACTACTCGTCCGGACCTGACAAAAATTATCACTGGACGCGACTCTCTCGATGTTTGCTCTTGCCCGAATCAGCTGCAGAACTGCAAGACAACTAACAAATAACAAAGAAAGTCGGGAGTTGTTCTTGTAAAAGTACACCTACTTTCAAGTTGAGTCATCGCTTCTTTTCTCCATCTTTTTCAAATAGAATAAATTTTTCTGCAGTTGAAAGCGGAACTTCTGCTTCAATAATAATTGGACTTTGTAATAAAATTGTGTGGGAAAAAATACGTTTTCTCCACGTAATCCCCCGTACCTTTGCGAACGAGAAACACCTTTCCAGACGGTTTCGATACGACCGTATTGTAACTTCGGGAAATATTCCGTAGTGCTCACTAATGCATGGCCGGTATTAAGCCAGAGATAATCCGGGATCTCGCAGTCCGGGAGCAGGTGGGGATTACCGGTTAATCGTTTCAGGGTCCGATAACTTTCTGCGGCGAGTATCGACATGTCGACCGAGTCGGTACACTTTTGTTTGAGGGACAAAATATTCTGGTAAATGGGGACATTTAATATCATGAAAATTTGTTTTAAATATTGTTTGAACATTGAAATGTGACTGGAAACAAAATACACAAAAACATTTTTGAATAATGTTAGAGGATACGGCTGTTAGCTGAATTACATACAAGTTTAGAAAAATAAAGTCACATAATTTCATCGTATTCGCGTTGAGCGTGTGTTCCGTATTCGCGACACCACTCAACAGTTTTGCCAATTTTTATATCAACGTCGCTTGCTCTGAAGAGCCCACCTCTTCTTGAAGGGACACAAGCTTCAGTAAATCATTATATCTAAAGTGATGAAAAGTTTATTTAGATGTTGTCGGTAAGGAAAAATAATAATTCTCTACGTTAATTCATGGTATGGTAACTTTACAATAATTACGTTACTACAGCGTTCCAGCAGTTAGACTGCCTTCCTGGACATGAATTCTATTCGCATAACTAACCTCTTTGCAACAGAGATACCGACTCCGTACTTCTCATATCTGCAGGAAATAGTTTAGAACATTAATGTTGTGTGCGTTTCTACTAGTTGGAGCTATTGTACAATGCCAACAAACGTTTCATAGACGATCGCATAATATTAATTAGTCGGGTGTATTATGGAAATCCACTGCGATAACACAAACATCAAACACTGGATGTGTTTGTTCGAGGCTCCTTTCCACGTTGTTTCTGTTTATACACCTCAAGCTACCTAATCATATAATGCCTGAGAATACGTTGGAAACGTCTGGAATATTTCTATGAATACAACACTGTCAAACAGTAGTGTAGTTAACACGTACAGTTTACTTTTTTATCAAGCTTGACTTTGGGTGAAATCGAAATTCCATTGAACCACATCCTACACCTATATGGTATTTGGACTTTGGAACAAATTGAAATTTTCTTAACCCAGGACCTATGGAAAGTGGGAAATCTAGATACCTAAGAATTATAGTATATATAGTAAATCAGTATCTAGCCGTATGACGAATCGTGCGGGGGCGCCTGATACGTTGCATGTCTAGTTGTATTGTATCGCAGCAATGACCTCTATTGCTTCTGTACGAGTGCAACTGTTACATACATTTTATATTTTAGAAAGAGGTAGGGCCATGTTGCATGGGAGGAGGTAGCACCATGCATGGTACACGACACCACATCCTCCTACGCAACGGAATTGGGACGGCATGACCGGGGAAGTACCTCCCGCTCACTTGATACCGGTGAAAACTGACAGCGTCGCTGTCGAATTTTTCCATCACAACAAGGATACAGGCTATTCAAAAAATACTATCATTTCTTATATGCTTTAACGTGGAATTGTGGAAAACGTTGAATAGTAGTCTCGAAAAAAAAACATCACCGTTTAAGAGATATGAGTATACAAAGCTCTAAAAAATTAACATACATTCTCGTAAAGACAAGTGTAAAGTTAAACATTTGAAACAAGTGTATTTTTGCACTTTACGCTAAATAATTAATAGAAAGCGTTTAAGCCATACTAACGGTATTGGAACTTTATTAACTTCGCCTTAAAATATTTATTATATGTCGAAAAATTCAACTCGTGTTATTCTGTACTCAGCTGAATGATACAAGTGGAACAGTCGGTTTCTCTTAAACTTTTTTTCCAAAGTTCCTTTTGTATCTGAATACTGATAATGTAACCGTATGTGACAGCTTTATTTGAACATCATGCACATAGAGAAATCCATCCAGACAGACCCGTTAAATTCTCTGCCATGTCGTAGTCGGGTAAGAAGACGGTTTTCGTCAAAAAAGCTTAAGTTTCATATCTCATAGCGATAACGTCTCAAAGTCGATACTTTGCGCTGAAGCGGAATTTCCGCAATGGCTTCGGTAATTCATCGCTCTACTAATGCCAAGAGCTCTCACTCTTTTGAAATTACCCACTCTTATGGCCTCCCCGGCGTTAAAGAGTAAATGACGCCGTGCAGTCGAATGTCTAAAGGTGCATTCAAGAGGAGCAGCCAGCTGACACATTCTCGAGACGTTTCAATGGCTCCATTGGCTGCTAAAGGCGGATATTTGACCTGTACGATAAGTAGTCTTTTGTTCTCTATAATTCTGTCTTTCTCGTTTTATTTTCATATTGTTTTGACACTATTTTCGCTATTATAAAATTATTTTATGCCACTGTATATTTAAAAAAGATTTTCATTTCATGTATTTTTTATAAACTGCATTGTATTGTTATAACATTTCATTTATGCATTCATAACAATATATTTATTACTTGTAGATATTAAACATAGCAAAAAAAAAAAGAGATTTATTAACAAAATTACAAATATTTACTTTCTATTTTGGAACCTAATAGAAATTTTCTCGTTTCTGTTGGGAAGCATGTCGGTCTGTGTGTTGGTGTACTATAAACTAAAATAGGCTTAGAAAATTATACATTCAATATGATCAAGCGTCTACCCAATGTATGTCCTTAGTTAGGATGTGATGTAAAAATCGCCGAGCCGGTCAACTAGATGGTCTGGTTTATGCCGGGAATAGTCTGATAAAAGGATGACATGGAGACTTTTGACTACTGCAGAAGCCCATAGACATCCTCAAGTTTTCATGTAATTCTCCAATAGACCACCGGATACTCGTGAAATTCTCGACGACATAGCTGTAACATTACGACAGTATCATTTGAACGAGAGATACCTCCCCAATCGCACCATTTATTTTGAAAGTATATTAATCAAAAGATACCTCAAAATTACCTCTGATATACTTGAGTCAATATGAGTAAGAATATAAAACGTACGGTATCATAACTTGTAAGGTAAAGGACACATTAGATATGATCAGGACCAGGGAACATAATAAAGTGTAGAATATTTGTTTGTAAATAATCACCAAAACTAAAAGGAGATTCTAGGGAAGGCTAAAATTGTGCTTTCGCTTCCAAACGCACGCGTAACAAATTAAAATGAGATGTAATTTAAATATAGTGCGGGAGGCGCCGCCTTTTCGTTGTGCCTCTTCATTACTGACACCACATAATTAGATGGCGCTCCGGTTGCTAGCCCCGGCGCTAATTACACCCAGATCTAGCAAAAACTGGCCAAGTGCGAGTCGCACCCAAATTATATATTTTTTATATCCTGCGAATTCCAATTAGTTATTGGAGCATTGTTGAAGTGTGCGTAGCGCCAAGAGCGCACAGTGCCGTGAAAATTACAAACATACCAGCGCGCTAAATGACAAGCATTTATTCACAGTGATAATATAGATAGAGCAGCCAGCCTGAAACGCGATAGCAAAAGTGGCTCTCTATGTTTCTCTTTTTTATTTATTTCTCTCTACGCGATGTACATGCAAAATTAGATAGACGATGATAGCAATGCATTGTCATGTTCTTTTTATATAAACCGAGCGCAGAGGACCTGTGTATAGACTATGGTTTCCTCACTCTAGCTATATAATTTCTATGCATTTACTATTACAATGAGAGTCCAAAAATCAAACTAAATATTTCCTACATTAAACACGCAACAGGAAAGGTATAGCTTTTCGACATTCGTTCTCATTACGGTTACGGTCGCTTTATCGGCCTGTCGCAAAGATAAATGGTGTATAATGTATGTTAACGGTGAGAATATATTAAATTACATTTAATGTAAATTTTAAATTATACTTAGAGAAACGATTTATCGTAAAGACAAATCGTAGAGTGTATCAGACCCTTTATTGGCAAAAGAAGCAAAGTTTCATTATGTCATATGAAAAGTTCATTTTATTTTCCCAACAGCGTTTCCCAAAAATGAAATTTCCAATTGTCAAAATCAACGAATATCCGCTTGTCGACGTCAATTGTTTGAAAGCGCTCCCCACAAAGAAATTGCAATTTGCTGGATAGAAATGAATTCGATTCTCGCGAGGCTTTTAAGGATAAGTCGAAACACATTTCGTTTATTGGCATCCTGTTTACAGCCACCGAGTCTCACTTCTTCGGCTTAAAACGGATCGACAGCGGTGATATCTGCCGCTTCTAACAACTGCTATATTTATTTTTAAATCGCCATTCTTGAAATGGAAAATGTTATTTGGCTTTGAAAATTCATGATATTCTATCTTTATCTTTGCTTGCCTTTCATTGTTTGATTTAGACTTGGAGCATGAGCAGGCCTGTTAGAGTAGACGACGGCCAGTCTTCAGCTCTGATGAAGTCTGAGACGTTCGCTTCCTGCTAAGACTGCGTGGACCGAGTTTTTCGACCCGGCGCCGAGTCTTGCTGGAAGGATCGCGCTTGGTTATGGTACGTGCTCCTCATGTCAAGAGTAGTATCTTGATACACTTGTGCCGATGTTTTGACACCTTTTTCACAAAAATGTGGCTCAGTCACTCTTCATAGCTAACATCCCACCAAGCCATCACTGAAGTGGGATAATGCCCACATTATACTACGTCGACTAATTGGGAATCTTCCTCAGAGCTTCGAGCATAAATGCGGTTTGTTGAAATGTTGCTCAATTGTGAAAAAAATCATCCGTAAACAAATTTTTTTCTGCGATCTCCCTTTTGCGTATCACTTCAGTAGTTGTTTCAATTTTACCATTACCATTTAATTTATCAGTTAAGAAAGGACCAGTGCGTCTCGAATAGGCTGCAAGTCCTAAGTCATCTCTTAGAATACGCGACACGGTTCTAGGTGTCTTCATTTCCCGAAATAAAATCTTTTTTTTTTTCGGACAGGATTTGTTCGAATTCTTTCCCTTAATTCTCTAAGCATCTACTTCGTACGAACCCACTCACGAAACGCGACAGTATGCTGTCACTTTGCGGATATGTCAAGTGAATGAAAGGTTCCTCACCGGTAGTGCTGGCCCAGTTCGGCTGCAATGTTGCATAGCTCTACCTCTTAGATTTCCGTTGCTCTTTATCTTTACTAAATTACAAGAAATCTTTACAAAACTGCAAGTGTTCTAAAATGCATCTATTAAATGCTATTTTAACAAATAAAATAAAGTGGTGGAAATGTTTCTCGAAGAACGCCCAGAGACTCTCGTCTGATTCTTTTAAATAAATTAGTATGGTTTATTCTTTTGTTATCCGAATGTTAAATGAAATGTATAAGGGTCTTTATCCGGAGATTTGTTGCTCGACAACACGGATCATGCTAATTATTTTTTGTATAATTCGTTTTTCTTACGTTTGATTTATTTTTACTTTCATCTCGTGAGGATATTGTTTTATTTAATGATGGAATCCCCTTGACGAGTGATTCTCGCAGAAACAAGATACTTTGTGTAATGCCAGTCCTAATCCAGGCATATTGCCTTGTACTATTATTATTATCTATTACTAGTGGGCTTCTCGGTAAACTGTTTCTTTCAACTGATATTTGAGGTTTTTTTTCTGAACTTTATATTTCCACCTTATACATGTAGATATATATAGTCTCATTTCGAAGATACCCAAGCCATAGGGCTGATTTCTTTTGTGTGTCATTAGTCCTATTACCACTTGGGAAAAAATCGGCTCGCGCAAATAAGGTGTATATATATTTCTTGACAGATGAACACATGTACTTGACAGACAACAGACATATTGACGGACAGATAGACAGACGGAACACAGTGCACAGGAAACACAAGGAACCTATAAAATACCCGTTTCTTCCTTTTAAGGTGCCTATGTAACCCTAATAAAAGATAAATACTTAAATTGTCAAAAATAACTAATCTTCACTGTAGGGATACACCAACATATAATCAGAAAGTGTTAGTTCCAACTCTTTCTCACGATAACGCTTGTGAATGATGCCGAAAAAATGGATGGTGTGAGTAAAACTATGGCGCTTGATGAGTATATACGAATCAGAATATAGTAATTAAACCAAACAAATATTTGGTACTACATCAATACCGAAGTCGCCGAGCACTTCTCATACGCGCACTCCGCGCTCCATAATGTGGTCGATAAGTTTTCCAATTATCTGCTCAACTTTCTTAGCTTCTTCTCCTCGCTGTTAATCTCCCCACGAGAGCAAAAAATAATTATCAAAATCGTCGCAGTCGTTCAAGCGCCACGCCACAAATACAGGAAATTAACATTAGGACTAGCGAACCGCCTCGGTTTTGTCCGTGAATAACAGTCAACTTACTAAATTATACAATAAAACCTTTCTCGAGAATCGCTCTATTAATTGATCCATTTTGTAGATTTTGACAAAATCGATCACATACTGTCTGTATGTGATGTATTGTTTTATAATAAGTACAGATTTGGTTCTATACATGATTTGCATGACGCTACACACCACACCCTCCTATGCAATGGAATTGGGCCGGCACGACCGGGGAGGTACATCTCGTTCACATAATACCGTCGTAAAGTGACATCTTTCGGCCGGTGGCCCATTGGAGGGGGGGGGCAACGCATCGGCATGTTAATTATGTGGATGTTCATGGGCGTCGGTAGTCGTAAAAAGGCTCCCGTTTCTCGATTGCCCCTCTATGCTGTAAAAAAAATATCCCTTCCAAAGGAACCTTAGATGAGCGATGTAATTTTTTACTTGGTCAATTATATTGATAGAACGATCAAGTATAGAATGGAGAATATGGCTAGTCTCTATTACGCTCTTACTACTTTTGTTCTAAACTTCGTTAAAATACTGTTTTATCTGTGCTTCGTGTAGCATTTCCATTTATCGATAGTGCATCTAAGTTCTAAACGTGGAAATCGCATTATGGGATACCTAATGAGACAATAGTGGCGTGTCCAGTGCGAGGTACAAATACGGGGTGCGGTTCCGTGACACACGCTACCGGAGACTGCTCAATGTTTCTGCTTTTCATTTCCGATATCTAGCACACACCTGGTGTTTAATGCTTTCTCACATAAATACTGCTGTTTTAAATGCTTTTTATTTCCTACTTTGTGACATGAATGTAAGGACCTATCTATGTTTCGAATTACATTACCAATTATCGATAAACATTTAAGTTTTTGACTTGAACATTTTATTGAGGTATGCATAAAGAGACAATAGTGGCGTGTCCAGTGCGAGGTACAAATGCGGGGGTGCGGTTTCATAACACACGCTACTGGAGGCTGTTCGATGCTTCATTTCCGATATTATATTTATATGTAGCATACGCTTAGTGTTGATGCTTCGTCTGCTGTAATGTAAGTGCTTTTCTACATGTGTGTAATGCTGGTTACCGGCATTTGTTCTGGTTGTAAAAGGCTTTATCTCTACTTGTATGCTCTACTCTGATGAGAAGAGTAGAAAAGTCAGGCCAGGTGCAATTGGCTTACCTGGAGTGCTATTTGGCACATCATGCTACTGAACCCCACCACAACGACAAGGTTAGATTCTTTAACCGTGGTGGGACCTCGTGAAATTTAGAACTATTCGTGTTATTTCAAATTCCAGAAGAATATCTGATTTTTAAATTTCAACCGTTCCAAGAATTCCCTCAGTGTTTCTGTGCTTTTTTATAGGACCATATTTGCTATTGAATATTTTTTCGGAATTGATCGAAGTGAAAGTTGTGTTATTAGCTCTCTCTCTACAAACACTACTTCACTAAACGATTTTTAAATGTTTGCATATTAATAACCAAATGATCAGTTCTAAGTTAACACGCTGCTGGATTTAGAAATGTGCAATACGCGCATATCTCGTTTTCAAAACTTATATCCCGAATTTGTAATTATAATATACTATATTTATAATTGTTATTGTTATTGTCATTTATTAAAAACATACAATGTATATAATAATATAGTCACGACGTACAAAAGAACCGCTAGGCTTTATTCACACACTGGCAACATTAAGGAGGAAAACGAGCAGACGTGTGGAAATAGGCCACATGGAGAAAGTTAATTATTAGAAGCAGTTAGCGGTAGTGCTGCGTTGCCGCTGAATCGGGCCGCCATCGCCGGGGAGGTACCTCACGCTCACATCCCTCATTTAAGCGACTGCATCTTTATGTGCGGATATTAAGTAGCGTTGGTAGTCACGAAATGATTGCTCGTTTCTTCCCCTATGCTAAAAATCCGGCCAAGTGC
This sequence comes from Eumaeus atala, assembly GCA_017140195.1. Taxonomy (NCBI): domain Eukaryota; kingdom Metazoa; phylum Arthropoda; class Insecta; order Lepidoptera; family Lycaenidae; genus Eumaeus; species Eumaeus atala. Next base: position 159,242 of record JAFELO010001587.1, read on the forward strand.
GAATCGGTATCGTATGAGTTCCGTCCCGTCGAATGAAAAAAATGGACACTTGCAGAAATACGTCAATATGTAGCACTGTTAGCGGAGGAAGGCATGAAATGTATTATGACGCATGCTGCAAACTGAACCAGTGATTTGATACTGGATACTGATGATGATGGTGAATATTAATATTTCCGAGTATATAAAGCGGCGCAATAAGTCGATTATAAAGAAGCCAATATGCAGCTTACGGCAAAGTGTTAGCAGAGTGATGCAGGATTCCATGTTATAGACTAGGAGATGGAGACGGGGTGTACTAAAGTCGAGACATTCCGTCTCCATTTATTTTGGTTGAAACATCAATACCCCGTGCCTTGGATTTGTTTATCATTATAGTTCACTACGAACGGTATTCTATCAGTATATACCAATATGCCAATAAAATTCGTACTAAGAACTATATGCTATGCCTTTAAACATAAACCAATTCATTGTTTACATATTCTTATAGTTTGTACGAAGCCCAATATATGTTTGTTTTTTATAAATAGTATACCTAGTTGAAGTCAAATGAGTATATATGTTTAAAAATTATCGTAAATTATATTGCCCGAAAGTTTATATGGAAAAGTAGAAAAGTTGCGCCTACAGATGTGCAGGTTGAGGTTGCTAGAGATTTGTTGTCCGCTTTCCAACCAAACTTAGACATTTCAAAGTGGAATTTTACAACTAGCGCGAAAACCACCACCACCAAAGTAGGAAAAATATTTTTATGGAGCCCACAAAAAACACTTTTTTGCCGTTTTTTTAGACTATATTCCATGTGCTCGACGTGACCCGGTTTTTGCTGATTATTTGCATCACCTGCTGTAACACTAATCATTTGCTTAAATGTAATATTTTATCCACTTTTTTAACAATCGACGTATTATTAAAAAAAACTATTTTATTGAAAGCTTAAGAATCGATATATCGACAATAACATACCATTTTTTGCAATTAGGTGTATCCGGCTCTCGGTAAAACCCCACGCAGCCTCGCATACTTCATTCCCGCGAAAAGAGTTATGGCTCTCTGATTAAACATCCTTCCGTTACAACATGTCACGTGCTTAGTTAGAGTAGAGTGCCATCAACAGCTGAATCACGTCTGGAGGTCACAATAACACAATACCACCGCCAAGTGATTTCGCTTGCGTGTAATAATATTGTGCGGTGGATCATAGTAGGGGAGGGGGAGGCAATCTCCATATTCGTTGATATGTACAGGTAAAGACAAGATCAAGAAGAAAAATCGCGATGCGCCGGACAAACCAAATCTGCACAACAAGAAAAGAAAAAACCTTAAAGAGTTACCCTCAGCAACGAGGAAGCGCGAGAAAAGGTTAAAATTACAATGCCAATAACGGAACTTTAACACGAGCTTATTTTTTTAGGCTTCGTGTATTAAACTTCCGAATTCCGTGAGCTCGAATCCACTCGGGTCAAATTGATTGAAATAAACCGGACAATAGCTATATGGTCGCGGAACTGAGTAATAAATATCATAAATTCGAGCTGTATTTCGACCGTTATGTCGAATTTATATTGTGTTTATTTTATGTTTATATGAAAACTTGGTGCATTTGTAATTGTGGTAGTTTAATAAAGATGTAAACTGAAATCTTACAATTAAACTAGTTTTAGACCATAAATTATATATAAAAAATATTTGCGTCTCCACTGGCGAGGGCAAGTATTTCTCTCGTATATAAGCAGCCAATCAGGTACTTTTGGTTATTTTAATTGTAATCCCTTTTGTTTCACTTAATAAGGCTGTTGTCTGGGCTTCCTAGCACAATTCAATTTACCGTTTCAACGCCGTGTAGCGTTGATTTTCGTTTATTTGCGAAACGAGTCGGATTCACGCGAAGGAAATGCGATAAGCGCATTCGATCAACGCTTCAACCGTTGGACTGAGCGGCTTCGGATCGTTAACGAGAGATAATTCTGATATGTGCAACGCAACGTACCCACAGCTACAGATTAAATGAGCAATGCGTCGGTTTTGTATTGCAGGATTTAAACAATTAAATCAATTGATATGTATGTTCCTTTGAGAAAGTAGTATATTCCTGACCTAGACATTTCACACTTATGTTTAAAAAAATATAGTATCGGAGCGCAAACGAGGTTGTAAGAGGTAGTGCCATGTTGCATTTCAGCGGAATTGGACGGGCGCGACTGGGGTGATACATTTTCGATGACGCGTTTTGTGCGGTTTGTGAGTAGCCAGTGGCCCATTTGAGGGAGGGAGTAAAAGAGGGCAACGCATCTGCATAGTAATTAAGTGGTTGTTAATCAGTAGTCTTAGAAAGGCTCCGGATTGCTCTTTTGCCCTCCTATACTGTATAATAAACGAGCATTTGGAGGCTTCTGAAGTTTGCGGACGCCCATAGATATCTGCATTATTGACATGCAGGTGCATTGTCTACCTTGCCTCTCCTCCAATGGGCCACCGCTTACTCATCGTAAACGCAACGCACTCAACTGTAAAACGTACGGAACGCACCATACGGCGGTGTCATGTGATCGAGAGTTACTAAACTTCATCGTGGAGACTGGACTTTTTATTCAACTGTGCAACGCAAAAAAGGGTAATGTGTTCAGCGATCCGCTACGTTTGTTCTTTTGAGACACTGTATTGGCTAAATGCGTTGGCATACGTGGATCGAATCGTTTTGGTCAATATGTTTTCTAGTTAAATTTTGTATATATGATCTATTTTGTATATTATTTCCAAAAATTTAGTCTTTGGAATGTCATCAAATACAAGAAATGTTAGTCCAATTTCAAAATGCAAAGAAACAGAAAAAATAATGTCGACAGACTATCTCATGTGGGATACCGTTGAATAGATAAAAGCAACTACGCCAGCTCCCAAATGGTGTAGAGGATGGTTATATTTAGAGTCGTTAAATTTATATTAACATAATTTATATAATAGTTGTTAACTAATATTGTCCGCCTCGTGGTCTGGAGGTAAGCATGTTCACAGTCGTGAGATCCTGGGTCGCGAGTCCCGGGACGCACCAAAGTGTTGGCCTGATTTGTATTCGGCCGTACAGGTCATCCCATCAGTGCACTTGCACACCTGCGCACTATAACACATCCTGTGCAGTTGCCTCGTCTCTGTAAAGATGGCCGCCGTATGCTAGCCAGGACGAGATTATTATCATCGGAGAGGATATGTTTCTGCCGAGCATCATCAACGCGGCGCTCGATAACACGAGTACTATAAGGCGATGGCTTCCACCTGTGAGACAGACATCTCCCAGTAGAAAGCCGACGAGAGGGAGGCTGCCGACGCGGCCTCCTCCCGCAGACGACGAACGGGGGCGCGAAGGAGGCGTTACATCTTGAGACTCCAGCAATAGTAGTGCCCCCGTGCCCGTGATAGGTACCCGGTCCTTTGAGACACGGCGCCGATGGGACTGGTTCAGAGGCAGCAGGACAGTCTCTAAAGGAGAAGAAGCCTGGCCCTTTCGCCGGGGCCAGCCTGTCGCTGTAGGAGTCCTGTCGCCTGCAGATCTGGGACCCTACACTTATAGCGGCTGAAGGCTACTTGTAGGGGTTTAGACGACAGGGAAACCCAAATTTCGAGCCCTAGTGTACCACCTAGGCCTCTAGGTATCATGCATAACTGCACTCCTTCGTCTAAAAAAAAAAAAAAGAAAGCACGAGATTACTATAACTAATAACAATAATCTCCTTAGGAACTGCGCTAGCTACCCTGTGCACTCGCTACCGTGTCACTTCAGCGATGCGAAGTAGAAAATTGCATTCATACGTAATGTAGCGGTTTATTTTTATGTTGTCGTTACGGCTGTTGGTGCTCGTAATGTTTGATCGCTTGGGGAATACGAATCGAAGTGTCGAATGTGTTGCCGGTTGGTGAGAATGGATGTGTTTTCACTTTTTCCCTGAAACACGTCGTTAAAACGGGGAATATTTAAAAATCTATATTTTTAATTATTCCCATTCCCCTTTTTTAAATATTCCCATCCCCATAAAAGACAAACAAATAAACTTCAGATTATTTTTTTGTTTTAATTAGCCCGAATTGAAAAAAATATTTTTGGTTTGAATTGTCCACTTATCGAGGAAGGCTTTAAGGCTATACCATGATGCTACTACAAATGAGACCGGAGTTATGCGGGTCAAAACCACGATGTGATGTTAGTAAGATACAAATGTAACCTGATATTTAACCTACAAGTATCATTCTTGACACCAAATCCAAGAGAAGTTAGACAAACTGCTATTATAAAACTAAAGAGTTTGCTTGTTTGAACGCGCAAATCTCTGTAGCTACAGGTAGGATTTGAAAAAGACAAATGCGAGCTACAGTCACGAGGAAGGTTACAGGCTATATAATATGATGACACGGCCAAAATGACGTAAGTCACACAGGTAAAGACGCGGGGTGCTGTTAGGTATATAATATACAGGCCTCTTCGTACCTGGCGTTGATGACTGCTTCTGGGTGTGTCAGCCATGCACTGAGAAGAGAAGCTCATCTTTTTGATTGAATTACGATCATAGAACATAGTTTTTTTTTGTTCGTATAATTAAATTCTATTTCTATTATATTATTTCACTTACAAGATTTATTTAGACGACCTTCCACACAATCTTTGCAAAGCCTATGTAAATACCCCTCACTGTCCGACCATTACTTCTCCTATCTTATGCCCAGAATATGCATAAGTTAAAACAAACTCATATATTTTTGTATCTCACGTACAGGAATATTTTTACTTCGCCCCAAACGATTATCGTTTCACTGTCTGTGTTCATAAAGACTAGAGTCATGTGTCTGTTAAAATTCATCGGATCCAGCCTTTTCTTTATGTAACTAATAGTAGAAACCCCGACGCGACGTGGGATACGTATCCCCGTTGACAAGGGTCGAAATCATAGATATTAATTTGTAGGGTGCGCTCCAAATTAACAGTCGCAAGTTAGTAACCGAGTTACCCTCAGTCTGGGTAATTTGTGAGGCAAATGGGGGCTTTGTTTGTTGTGTAACCTGACTCGGGAGATACGAGAGACTGGTAGTGCTGTCGCTGCATCGCCGGAGAATCGGGCTGGCACGGGTGAAGCGTGTCGTGAACATCCGACCGCCGTGGAGTGGAGTGAGAGTGACAGCTATCTCATGTTGGTACGTATTTTGTGGATATCGTCGCGCGGCGCCTATACACATTCTGTTTTAGCCCATTCCCTCACTATAAGATATTTACAAACCGCTTTTGACGCTACTGCATACCGCTCACGGCATGCGGCGTGAGTTACAATTGAGTGGTCATTACTGCATTGCGCTCGAATCAATCACATATGTACCTACCTAAAGACGCAGGCACAAGATACGTAATTTAAAATTTCACTCTTAATAAAACATCACTTAATTTCCTTTGAATATCAAACAAATATATAAGTTTTCATTCAATAAAAAAATTGGGAAGTATAATTTAAGTTAACGTAAAGTTTAATATCTTTGAATATAAACACACAACTGAAGTTTATTTAATTTCACAAGACACATTCAAATGATACTTCGTCTTGGATGTGACCAAATAAAAAAGGTGTTTTTTTACAACTGATTAGGCAATATTTATGTGACTTAATAAACTTACTATGTTAAATGCCGTTTGTATTGTGAACTTACTTTATTATCTGCCTAAACTAAAACAATTTTCGAAGTAATTACTACTTGTACAAAATTTGTCACATAAGCTTAGTCAGGGATAAGTCTGAGCACGCCTTACATATATCAGACTAAGATGGTGCAGTGTGAGCACGCCTTTATAATTTTCCAATACTTGTCGCTGTCGCGCATGTGTCGCATTACGTTGGGCCTTTGTGTGTGTGCGCCGGTGCGATACGCCCGGGAGTTCGGTTTCTAATGTGAAATACATATTTGTTGGAGTGTACATGTGGACTTTGAAATTAATTAATTATTTGTGCTGTTTTGTGTTTAGTCACTTATTTCCTATGTGCTAGTGTGTCGCCAGCACTATCACTCAATAAAGTTACAACAATCACTCTCTGTGAATTCTCTGTGAAAATGTTGGGTATCCCTGGTCTAGTATCTCACTACATTGCAACAGAGTCATGGTGCGTGACAGTAACATTCTTACATAACGCAAACGGCTGAAGATGTTTATCAAGTAACATGCCAGTTTAAGAACTAGCCTGTTATTTGATACGCATCTTCGTACATTTGATAACTCGGTCACTGGGTCAATTAGTTTCATCATAATATCATAATGTGTAGCCCAAGAGCCCAACGTGTTGACCGCGCTCTCATTCCTCCTGCACGGCCGTACTGTGCGATGATAAATTATAAAGTTTTACAATTAATTAACAGAACACGGTGGGAGGGAGGTGATGGGGGAGGAGGCAATAAATAACGAATATCATTTTAGCCGTTGATTAGAGTGTTTAATTTAGTTTCACTTTCGACGTCCTGACTTGGCCTTAATTACTTTATAAGTTTGGAGTCTTCGAACATTTATAGGACATAATTACATCCCATTTTTGAGGACAGAATTTCGTCGTCGTAGTATAACTATCTATATAGTTATAATAAGCAATTAATCCATTTATGTCGTAAAACCAAGGATTTGAAGATCATACGTGTCACGCATGTTGTTCAGTTTTTTGTACGATGAATTGACCAAGCATATTAGGTCCTAACATATGAAATTGGCGTTTCGTATGAGAAGCGAATATTTCTTAATATAATATAATTAATTAATCAAAGTATGAACCATTATTTTCTATGCACTTTTGCCATCCCATGTATAGTTTATTGATCCCTTTTCTAAAAACCAGTCGGACGGGAATTAATAAATTCTTTGAAGGCGTCTTGGACTGCCCCATCGAAATTGATTTTTTTCCCTTGCAAGAAGATATCCAAATTTCGGAAAAAGTGGTAATCTGTTGGAGCAAGGTCCGGGGGTATCAAGTATGGAGGGTGTCTTAGACTTTCCAATTAAAGCTCTTCTAATTTGTTAGCCGTCTGTTGCGCAGTGTGTGGTCTAGCGTTGTCGCGAAGCAGCAGGGGCGTAGAGCGATTGATGGTTTGCAATTGCTGACAATAGACATGAGCCGTAATAGTTTGGCCAGATTTGAGAAAACTATAATGAACAATACCGACAATAGTCCACCAAATGCTTGCAAGTAACTTTTTGGGGCAAATTTTCGCTTGGCTCAGGATTTGGCTGGCTTATCGTAAAAATCCATTTTTCTTCACACGTAAGGTTTGCTTCAATCAATTCGTGAGGTATCCACCTTTCCAGCTTTTCAATCTTCCGAATTTGCGTGAAGTAAATTAAAACAATTTTATTACTAACATCGCAGCCTACAGCTAACTTGGGCGCGGTGTGCGATGGACCCGCTTCCAGAATAGCCTTCAACTCTTCATTATCAACTTGGGTCTTAGGCCGCCCACGGGGCTTGTTCTGCAGGTCGAAATTTCCAGAACGAAAAGGGTGGAACCAAAAACGGACTGTGTTTTCACTAGAAGGTACTATGTAGTTATGCGCTTACATAGTACAACATTTGAATATTAACTAACAGATCATCGTTATAACAATAGAGACTTAAAAATTCGAACCCGTAACGAACTTTACCCCAAAAGATAAAACGTAGTCGATGCAAATTATATTGTGTATTAAATGTCATTATTGTTTCAGATCGGGTCCTTGAAAGGATATTACCTGCTGTCCCATCATGAGGTCCGCAGGCGGTCCACGGAACCGAGTCATGATCATCATCACAAGCTGAACAATGAACCACAGGTAAGTTAAGGCAGTGGCCAACGAGCAGTCCATGCCCATTTGTGATCACTGACGTTCATTGATGTCCGCAGTACCAAAAGTGGTCTTTCGTCACACTTTCCATCGGCTAGCGGAAAGTCACCAACCCCACGAAATATCGGTAGTAATTAACGAACAATAAATACACGTTCTCTTGGTTCCATCAAATAATTAATTCATTGTGTCACTAAATCAATTAATTAATTAGTGATACAAGTTCTAGTTACTTACCTCATTATTTAAAAGACACTTCTTTATGACATTGGGAAAACAAACTGTTGATTTGAATTTTTGAATTGAAATTTTCAAAAAAAAAAATGATTGAGAAGACGATCTCCGTGGTGAACTGGGTTGGTGACCCGTGTTACTGCGTGCCCTCCTCCACCGTGGATATACTGTTTCACAAAATAAAACAACATGACCTTATGGGATATAACAAAACAAAAATAGGGAATTGGTATGTGTGTGATAAAGATAAGTGACATGACAGTAACCCTAAAAAAACTATTTATACAAAAAACTGCTACATCCCGGAGCGGTTACTGCACGGTAATCGTCTTCCCATCTGGAGTATGTTAAACGAACATGTCGTCTTCCTAAACACAACCTTTCCTGCAACCCTACTCATAGTGCAGCCTCTAGAGATAATGCAACCTCTCAAAAATCTGTATCGGCTCAAATCAGTTTCAGAACGTAAACGATGCGCCAAGTTGATATAGGCTAATGTAATTGGACGAGAATGTATGGGTACCGGGCGCAGATGATATCAGCGAAGTTATCAGGCGGAGCGCTGCAGATGGGCAAGTTATGGCTTAGTTCCACCCGGATTATGGGATTTCCTCTTTGATACAGTGCGCCGATTACGGAGACAAAATAATAGGGCTGAGTAATTTGGTGTATCAAATTTTCCAGCGCTGTTGCGCTTTGTGATTCGAGACCTAATTATGTGCCGTGTCGGGTTTTCAATATAGTTTTTTGATACCGATTGGTGATATTTTTTTAGCTTAAGCCAAGTTGCCCACTTGGATTCCATATATTTCTTTATTTATTATTATACTTTAGCAGAAGTTTAAGTAAGAAGTAGTGATATGCTTTATTACATAGATTTATACGGCTATGGGCGCCCACGACTGGGGAGGTGAATTTTCACGTGATACAACTGTAACGAGACGGCTACAGTGTCACGTTTCGTGCGGTTTGTGTTTGGTAGTGCATGAGGGTGAGCTGTCCAAGGAAAGCAAAGAACGCATGTGTATAAACGTGCACGTGTTTTAGTCTAGGAATTAATTTGATGTTGTGTTCTATTTCCGTAAGTGCCACTTACGGAATAATGTAAAATGTAGTATAGAAACGAAGAAAAGAAAATATAACGGAGAACATTCTGGCATCGGCCCAGCGAGGGCTGAAAACTTCTCATATCGTTTCAACAGCTTTTAAGTGTATTATCAATGAAGAAACGATTTCTGATATTTTACTCCGCCGAGAAACTTTGTTGAGATTTTCGAACAAATGGAAACCAAAGAATATCGTACTTATATTATAAATCCGAGAGTTTGTGTGTTTGTGTTTCATTCGATTATAAACCTCTAAATGTTTTTGATCGTAATTTAGTTCACATTCATATAATATACAGGGTCGGTCGTAAGTAATGGGTAAATCGTTAGCTGCAGGTTAACCTGTTATCAGACTAAGAAAATAATATTTTTATGTCAGGGTTGCCAACAGTGTGAAAATGGTACACAATTTTGTGTTTTTATTTATTCTACTCCTTCACGATTTCAACTGGCTGCCATTTCAACAACACTTGTTTTTTTTAAATATATTTTGTTGCATCTTCTGTCCGCACGTATCAGACTTGGGTTTTCCAATTGCCAGCTGTGAAAATTGTGAAGATTCATAAATCAATTTTTTTTGGAAAGTATAGCCGCCTTTGTTAATTTTTCACCTTAGTACACTTGAATAAGCTAAGTGTGTTTTAACTAGTTGCAGATAGTCGCATAGATAATTTCGAATACAAATAACACTTTTAAACTTTGGATTATTATTCTAATTCAATAAAATTGAAAACTGATTTTTTTTTTAAATCGATATCCTGCTGTTACTTAGTTAATTTGCTCTTGTTACTACTCACTAAAAGTACACCTTTTTAATATCCTCACATACTAGGCATGCTTTTAAGATAATGGGCAGCCATAGGCACCATACATCTTTTTTACAGGCGAAGATTAAACTAGACTTGGGGAAAAATAAATTTAAATGTGAATTTACAAAAGTTTAAGTTAAAATATGTGATTATATTAAAGAATACGACATACAACAAAATATATATAAAGAGACAAGTATTGTTGAAATTGTGAAGGAGTAAAGTTAAATAAAAATGCGAAATTGTGTACCATTTTCACACCGTTGGCAACCCTGACATAAAAATATTATTTTTTTACAGTCTGATAACAGGTTAACCTGTAGCTAACGATTTATCCATTATTTAAGACAGACTCTGTATAAATAAGTTTTATACCGAAAAAAATATGTGTTCCCTTGAGACTAGTTTACTCAAGACTTTATACAGGACCTAAGTAGAACATAACATTTACGATATTAGTACGAGTATAAGGTTTTTTGTGAGTCGCTACAAACTTGTAGATGCTGATATTTCACAGTTTTCTCGTCTCCCACAGGGGGACACTACCTCACTGATTGCCCCTTAAGTGGCTCTCGCTTCTCTGTCTTATAAAGTATTTTGTAGTAGATAGGGCAAACGAGAATATGGGCTACGTAGATATCCAGCGTACTCAGAGTCCAGCAGCATGGACTTCACTAAAAGGAAGACTTTTATATTTAAGACTAAATTAATAATAATTTAATTAGTCCGTGTGCAGATCGAAAACTATGTCGGTCGATCTTCTTAAACATAAAACAAGTCCCGAAAAACTGCCTGTATGTATGCGATGGGTTTTTCTTAAAATCTACAGAATGGATTTTCTGATGGCTTGGTTTTTATAGCGTATAGACCGGCCACGGGCGAAACTGGGGCAGATCGCTAGTAAAATATACAATACCATTTGTGCCCCGTGGTTGCCTAAACTTTAATTTACTTCGAGATCAGTAGTGCTTTTCTGTTCTCTTCAATTATAATTTGTGCCAAATCACAGAGAATACAGTTTGGTAGTATTTGCATGATAGATTAACAAGCATAAATGAAATGTAATGTTGAATACTAGCTGTTGCCCTCAACTTCGTTCACGTCGTCTCCAGACATAATCACGTGCTAAATTCAGTATATTTATATAGCTTATGTGTTATTGTATATATTGATAATTGGGGTTGAGGTGAGTTGCCGTGACAGAGTAACAAACATTCAACCATATTTACTGATTTTCGTGTTAATAATTTAAGTAAATTTTTTTGTATAGTAAAAAATAATAATTTCATAGTATATAAAAAAATAGTGGGATTCCGGCCGGTAGAGACCAGAAATCGGCCACATGGAAGTCTCTCAACCGGTCTGGGCTGATCGTTGGTAATTGCGACGGCGGCCAATCACTCCAAAAGATCAGTTGAATTTCTCTCTATGCCCAGTAAGATGTGGTACATACGGACTCAACACAGCATCAGATAATGCAGACCTGGCTTTACTTAGAGCTAATGATACGAAGAGTCTAAGTAGGACTATATGAAAATCGACTAGAAACACTGTTATTACGAACAACTTTAAGTAGGTGTAACACGTAGCTGGAATACGCACAAAACTTATAATACTATAGTTATATAAATCAGCGGAGGTCCCTTAAGTCTCCCTCGGACCCTTCCTCAGAGCCTATTCGTTATGTCGTACCTTTCGCATCTCTTATTTACGGAATACGTATACACGTATTTTGTAAGTGAATAACTTACAAAATACGTGTGAATGTCCGGTGATGGTAACTATTTGACTGAGAATGTTTTGTGTAAAACTAGGTATGCCCCGAGGATTCACTTGCATAAAATAACCCAAGGGAACCATTCACCTTTTTCGGGATGAACAGTATTTTTATGTTATTCCTGGTTTTAACCAATATATGCCGAATTTCATCCAACGTTTTGTAGCTTTTGCATGAATGGATAAAAAACATATATCTTCCATTTAAACATGTATACTTACAGGTATACTGTTACCGAAAATAATAGTTCGATAAAATCAATTTTTGACAATTAACAGTAATAATCAAATAAATAAATATTAGAAGATGTTTAAAATTACGTAATTTTAAAGCTTGCGGCACCACAGCTGGTAGTCACGTGACGAGTTCATGACCTCTTTCACATATTCGGGGTCATGAATATTTCCAATGCGGTGATAAGTCCTTCAAACCTATCAGGCCTACGAGATATTTAAATTTACCAACAATAACAATGTTTTTTTCATTTAATGTTTGTAGTGTATTTTTGAGTTGAACTACTACTAAATGACATGCATTTTCAGAATTGAATATCGTTTATGATTGTGCCCTGAGCAGGAATAACAGGGTATTTGTTACATATTGTATATAAAAGCCAAACACCGCTGAATGATCAATCGCGAAATCCCAGTAACTATAACACCTATAAACTTATTGATGTCTTAAGTTTACGCAAATGTTGCTCACTGCAATAAAACTATTTTTACGGATTTTATCGCGGTTTATTTTTAACGTGGTCACGGGTGGACTTCCACCATAAAGTATTAAGTTTTACTTCAGTTGTGTGGCCTATCTAACATAGTCGTATTTTTATTCTCTAAACGAAATTCGACAAACGTTTCCCAAGCATTATTATCACTCGCTTGCAGACGTCGGTTTATGGATGTAGAGTTTCATATGAATTCAAAAATATTTTTATTGGATTCGTCAACAATATTATACGGGAGATGTCTCGTCGGGTGTTGATATGAATGTGCTAACATCAGCAAATTTTCAACATCTGACGAAACTTTAGACATATTTCACACAAACTTATGATATGTGCCAATAAAAAATATATTTATTAATTAAAAAAAAATTACATTTCTCTTAACAAATAATAATTCATATTATTAGGCCTATGTTCAGCAAAGGACGTCGTCTGGCTGATGATAATGAGATGATGCTAAGCTAATGAGCAGCCGGTACGCCATTTCTTTTATACTAGAAGGGGGGGGGGGGTCTTTAATGACTACAGTAGTCTAGAGCCATCCGCATAATTATTAATATTCATTATACAGATTTGACTCTTTTTTTCTCTTCTCTCCAATGGGCCAATGGAAATTCGAAAATGGCACGAAACGCGACAGTGTAGATGTCACTTTGCGGCGGTAGCAAATGAATTGAGAGAGGAACTGGGCAGGCCAAGTCCGCCGCATGACTGAGGATTTCTGAGCCAAAGGATACATATCTTTGCACCCCTCAGAATGCCCAACGACCACGCGGCAGACCCCGTAGTCGATGGCGCGATGAGCTGCACTCCTGTCGAAGGGATTGTCCCAATCTAGCTCTAAGCAGAGAGGTGTGTAAATTCCCAGCAGTGGAAAACGGTACGCTACTAATAATAACAATATCAAAAGGTTGTTTAACCTTGCTTTATTTATTACTAACGCAGCAGTAATGCAATAAGCCACTAAACTTACTTAAAAATATTAAATTACTTAATTCTTTATTTAGACTATTAGACTCAATCATGATTACCATCAATGAGAGCCAGTATTGCCGATATCTTGTAGTCATATCAGATGACTAGATGGATATAGGAAATTTTATACACAACCTGCATGAATACCTACCCCATTGGGAACTAGGCGTGAACATGTGTTATTGATGTTGCATAAAATACAAGACAAGCACTACATATCTTCTGGTGATTATTTCAACCACGATCCACGTAAATTCTTTGTTTTAAGGAAAGTACCTTCACGCCTATTGTCCTCGAAGTGGTAGGCAGAGGTGTGCTAGTATATCGACAACACGTAATTCCAGTACATATACCAGAACACATTTCTTTATTTTAAATTTTTTTTTAATTCGAAAACCAAGGCATCGTAATATTCGGCAGTACTTGCTGGAAATCTACATCTTGTTGCGATAAAAAAAAACAACCAATTACGCAATTTGCATGTAAAGTGGATTAAAGTGTTGGTCGTTCCAGGAGCATTTTCTCTCTCATATTCCCGGGTTGTTAGTAGTACAGAGCCGCATAAATTGCGTACCATTAACGGTGTACTAGTATTTTACTTACCACTGTACTCTGCTGTACATTGTACTTCATTTGCATGGGAATTGAAAAGTTGATGCGTATCGTGAGTGGGGTTCCTTTTCGAAATTTTATAAAGTTGCAAAGTAAAAATCGCTTGTAGAGTTGGCAGCGATACTTTTGACTTATTCGTTACATTGTAGAGCAAGTGTTACGCAGCTTCAAGATAAGACATTATATTTATACTGACTACCGACGCCCGTTAACAACCACAGTGGCTATGCAGATAGTTGCCCTCCTACAGCCTGTTTCCGCAATAGGCCTAAAGCGCATAAATATTGAGCATCTATGGACTGTCAAATTTTATATGCCGGCTCAGTTGGTAACGTGGCGGGGTTATTCAGCATGTTACGCCAGAGGCCGCGGAATGAAATTCTTCCTAGGTCTTGAATTTTTATCTATGAATTATATCTATTTTGTATATTAAAGAACCTTAATCTGGAAGGATTAAATGCAGCGCCTCGAAACATCTAAACGGCGTCAACCGCAAAGATGTGCCAAATACACATCACGAATAACACATTTCTTCTCTCATATAGCGAGAGAAGAAAGGCGTCATCAAAATATTAAAGACGAGATGAGTGTGTCACAAGGGCAATTTTTTAAGTCGATTAAAATAATTGTTTGAGACGTTCACGTTTGTTACATATTTTGTAGTTATCTGTCGGGTTTTAACACGACGTTCCCACCGAGTTACACCAGCCGTGGTCAAGAGTCGGCTCGTGACCACGGCTGGTGTAACCCGATCGAAATGTCGAGCAAGATATTAATAAAAACGTAGTCAGTACCTTGTAATAAGTATTTTAAGTATCGACTAAAATAGTTCGGCGTCGTACGTTACAAAACGGTGCCCCAAGAAATACAAAAAAGATCCCTGGTGATTCCATTGTGCTGGTTCAGCACAAACTGTACCAAAAAAGACTCGAACAACTTCAAAGCCACATGTGGGAATTGTAAGCGTTTTTAAAGATCCGCCGATCATTCCACAGGATCATGCGATTGTCCCACGTACATCGCGAAAATGAAACAACTTATTGTGGCAACTCGCTATGGATAAATTAATCAAAGGACAGATAAACCTCCATAATATTAAACACGCATTACTTGAACTTGAACAAATTACGTCCGAATGCAACTCAGACCTCGTACTCGTTTAAGACCAATATCAAAGCTCGGCACCAACAACCAATATTCAAATTAATAATCAAGCTCGCGCCGGTATTTATATAGCGAAGTCTAATTTTTCTGTCACGGCTTTGAATAATCTATCCTCCCGACTTTGCGCCGTTGCGGAGGTTTCCTGTCCTAATTTTATTGTTTATGTTGTTCCTTATTACTTTCAATTCTTAGACTCCGTTGCACCTCATTTACGCCACCTACGTAACGCCCTACAATCGCTGACAGGAAACAAAATAATGCAGCAGCAGCACTACATCTGCAGAGCAGATGTAAATGCATCCATTCCCCTCTGGCATGGGAAACTACGATTCTCAGATCGCGAACGAAGAACTGCCATCGAGAATTTTACTGCAGAACTAGGCCTGACAATTGACAATACCCCCGATGCACCACCTACCTACGGTAGCCCTACAGTACAGTAGTACTAGTAGTAGTGAATCTACTATCGACGTCCGCTTAAACAATTCATGTGTTTCGATAAATTTGTGGTGACATATTTCTTTACTCATTCAGACAGAACAAAAGAAAAAATGTTAAACTGTTGTTATAGAATTACGAACATTACAGATACTAAATAAACACTTTGTCTCGGTTAAATTAATAAATTAATTAACAAACGTTTGTTATAATTTTGTCTTATTACTGTTATTAATGCTCTCGTAATTTATGTATTATTATTGAATTTTTGCGTTCTTACTTAACTGAATTTGTTATAATATTGGATTCTTAACTGAACTTATTTAATGTTGATTTAATTCCTATATTTATCAAAAAAGTTATTAAGTACTTGACTAACTCTTCACTTTTATTTAAATTCTTAATTAATTATTGTTAATGTCTACTTTTTAGCTTTATTATTAAATAGGTATATTACGAATGCTGTGATACCTGTTACATGCTGATGAAAGTTCATGCATCAGATTTTTTTTGATTTTTATTGTTGCCAATGAATGTCCTTTAATATAGAAATATAAATGCCTCGTGCAGTGACCACTACATTTACTTATTGTGCAGACGTTGTCGTGCTAGCCAAAAATAATTGAAAAACGCTGCTAATAGACTTGATAGAGAGGGCCCGTGGTTTCCCTTTTGTTTCTAACTCTAAGATTAGTAACACATTCACGGATAACTGAGAAGAAATTGCCAAAGCATACCTTGACACCCTGATCCCCGATGATTCACCGGGCAGTCATATTGATTGACACCGAACAGTCAGGTTAGTTGTAATCCTTACAACCAGTCTATACACGAGTTTACGACTTACCTACTATAAGGAATTTGTTGTTATTTTAAATCAGTTCTGAACCAATAAAGGCACCGGCGATGGTAAGATATCCAACTTCATGATCAAGCAAGCGTGTAGGGTTGTAGGTTCCTCCTTAGGTCTTAGCTGTTTTTAATCAATGCACTTACGAAGGTATACTCCCAGAAATATGGTGGAAAGACAATATACAATTGATACTTAAACCTAATAAACCTCCACAGTAACCAAAGTCATATCGCTCCAGAACACAACTTCCGAATCTGGGTAATCTACTAGAAAGGCTCGCTGTAAATCCTTTAATACCCATGGGACGACAATTCGTAATCGGCGATATGGGTTTAACTCCGGACGATCTACAGTATATGTCGTTATACTACTTAGGAGAACAGTCGAACTATCAGACGCTAAGTATGTAGTGGGAGTATCTCGCGTAACATCGGGAGCATTCGAAAACGCCCGATGGCCGATGCCACTTCTTCAATTAAGAAACAGTGGATGCTACTCGAACTCTTTGATATATTCCTACTTCATAAACGGCACAACAAAACTGCGGCTCGTTCACTTTTCACACATGAAAACTTTGACGCGAGGCTGCCCACAGACAGGGCTCAGTAATTTAGGGTTTTATGACTTGTTTCCATTACCACGCCCGATATCAGGCACGTTAATAGGATACGCAGATGATACACTCCTGGTAGTACAAGTAAATTCGCGGTCTAAAATCGAACTAAATCAAAGTACTAAAAAAAAAACTGAGACTCAGTTTAATATCGGCATGGGGGGAAAAGGAACCAATTAGGATTCCCGCCGCACAAAACATTCCAAATGTTATGAAACGCCTGCTTACAATAGGTACCGCGTATTAAATTCAACAATATTGCAATAAAGAAACCCTTATCTATTTGGGGATAATGTCAGAAAATAAATTCACCTTTTTAAAACACATCAACACATACAAACCGGAGAAAACGCTAAACGCAATTGTTATGCCTTTAATAATATGTCAACCTTGACTTTGGGCCTGTATTTTGAAATCTTAAAAATAATATACAACGCAACGTATCTTGGCAACATATGCTACGGTTTCTACCACACGCGCAGCGCGACGGAAATTACTTCAAAGTCAATGAGTTTCTTGAATATTTTCATGTAAGGCCTATCGCACCGTCAGTGTAGAGGCACTACCTATTCTAACTGGAGTCTTACTAGTAGATTTAGAAATCCAACGTCGTGCAGTCATGTATTATCACTGAAAGAACATTTAATCAAATCACTGAAAGAGTCTTTATTTTTAAGACCAAAAGGCCGACAGAGGATCGAAAAATTATTTAGCCAAATAGAAATTACCACCTAAAACTTAATCAATTAATTGCGGATACGATGGAATAGCTCAAGGGCAACATTTACACAATTTCTTAACGTGTGTGCGCTTACCGAAAGATTGGCTAGCATCTGATCACTGCGTTACACAATTCCTTACCAGCCACGGCAACTTTAAAACTAAACTTTTCAGATTTAAAGTACTTACTCCTTTTTTCTTCTGATTAAATTCGTTGCGGGTCCTACGACAGTTTTAGCTTTTCCCTCGGCCTCCCTGCGATATTGTATGGTTCATAGTAGATTCCGCCGTCGGTCCTGGCGACACAGGAGTAGCAGCCGTGGGAATGGGTGGACGGCCAAGCCCGTTAAACAAAATATCTTAAATATACATATAAAATTTCTTAAATGTTTAAGGAGATATGAAATATATTCATGTTTTCTATTAACTATAACACGAGTCATTACGGACCAAATAATCCATGGATATTATTGTAACTCAAAGCTGGAGCCATATGTTGACTTCCAGCATCTTAGGTTTTCTTGTAGCAGTCACTATGACTTAAACAAAATATATATTAAAAAGAAAATCTTCTTATGTCTTTAAACTTCTAAACGTGTTCGGGGATAGGGTTTTGTTAAAGATGTTTCCATTCTGCGAAGAAAAACAACATTGACATGTCAAATGTGTATTAAAATTATAAAGCCAGTTTTCGGACATGCCGGAATCACTCCCATACTGGGTATGATCACGTCACTTCAGGACAGTACAAATGTCTACATATAATACAACAGTATAGAAGAGCGTGTGTACATTAAATATTTTTCAAAAGTAATAATAATAGGGTGATAAGAAAACAGTAGTACATAAAAACTAAGAAAATACACTGTCTGTTTATATGTTGGTCTGTTTGTACACGCTAATCTTCGGAACTTATAGACGGACGGAATGAAACTTTTTGTTGTGTAGCTAATAAGTCTATGCAACATAAGATGTAACTAGTTTTGAAAACTGGAATATTTGATAGAGAATCGAAATTTTCTATTTTCTTTTTCAAGTCGCGGGCACGAGCTAGTATCATGATATTTGAACTTTGTGTACGTACAATATTTACAAACGTACGTTTTGATAAAAGCCAAACGTCTCATGTTGCGGTTATTCGAAAGACATATAAAGAAAAGTATCACGTAACCCTTTCAGAACTTCAGCTAATGGGAAAAAATGGCCCCGTCCGTCGCTTTCTCATATCCTGGTCTAATAAACAGCAAAAAGGTTTCCGAATACTTGTTTTCCAATTTGTTTCTGCCGGTTATGAAACTGTGTTCTTTAATAAAGTCACGTATATCCTAATTTAGGGTTAATGCGTTTTAAGATAGCTTGTGTATTATGCAGTGGGACATTTGGGCCCATAACGGGTCGTAATCCGGTAATGAGTAGAGGGGATGTAAGTAGCAAAGTTTTCGTCGAGTTTTTAGTGTTTGTTTTGACTTTGACGTATGTAAAATTCTTCTTTTATTTAAAAAAGTTACGTCACGTGTTGGGTATCCTATACATCTTATTAACAAGTGAGAAATAACACATCTCCCATCTCATTTTTTTTCTATTGAAATGCTAATGTTATTATCTCATCAAAGGAAACTCGTCATTATTATTCGCTCTTGTGTTTGATTATTTCTTATTTATTCAAATGCCGTTCATCCACATAACTGAAGAAAGCCTGAGGAAGTTTATAGCAAGAGGTAATGCCATCATGCACATGATACCGCCTTGAAGTGGTCTGCCACTTGATGCAATGGGCCACCGGAAACTCTCATACCAGTATATATCTATACTGGTATTAGAGTTTCCGGTGGCCCATTTGGAGAGGAAGAGGAGGACAACAATTTTAATTATATAACAATTTTAATATAGACATTAAAATTGTTATATAATTAAAATTGTTATATAGTAAAAGGATATTATGATGAATAAACTAATTAATATCTGTCTCTAATTTTATATCTTTGGAATAATCCAAAGAGACTTTCCAATACCAGAGATGTTTCCAGAAACTAACGTTACGAAAAAAAAAGAACCTCTTCAGCTTTATTGCGTTAAGTACATAGATAAATAACAAGGAAAGAAACTTTTCCAATACAAAAGCCTATTATGTTAACCTTTAGAGTTAAGTTGCTGTTTGCGAACCGTCCCGTCCGTGACTCCGGCAGTAACGCTATCCATTTTTTTGTGCAAATCTGTTTAAACCCTTTGGGCACCTAGCCGCAGTGGACCTTCACGTTATTAGCTTAGGACCCTATTACGTTACGGGATATACACCCAAAAAGGGTACTAAACCCGATTGACGTTTTTTACATGAATTTTTTTATTGTGGAAGTCGGAATAACGATGTCAGGCGTCTGTTTGCGCAGCTGAATGTATGCGTGCTAACAAGCGCTGAAACAATATGCAGGCTTAGTGTTTGCTCCGAAAAAGTGATTCGATAAACGTACCTCTCTTTGTTTGGAAGATGTGTTCTGTTTTTGTAATGATAAAAACTTGAACGATTCAGTTGGGTTTGTTTTGTTGATTGGGGCTTTTTTTAACCCAAGCAGGCCAATACATGGTTGTATTTTGAGTTTACGTATGAATGTTTATTCCTTTCTACGCGATCTGTAAATAAATTTTTGCTGTATTTCAACGTACTATTCGATTTTAGTGTGTTGATGACAAAGTGACACTTGGTGCTTCAAATTAATGTGGAGTTGATCAATTTTGTTATGTTTACAAAAAATATGTTAACATGCAGTTAATATAAAAGTCATACCGCGTATGATACACCGATGTGGTACTTCCTAATCTCGTCCAAGTCAATCTGGTATCCTCTTTTGGTTTTTCTATTAGTGATAGCAGACGAGCAATCGGAATTTGTCTACTACCTACGCGAATAGACATACGCATAATCAAATCATGCAGATATGTTTGCCCTACTTTCCTCCCCCTGCTGCAATGGGCCACCGGCTACTAACCGCACGAAACGCGACTCCCAAGTTATCACTTATCAAATATTATATGGTTTGGAAAAAACTTAAAATCATATGCACAAGGTTGACTTTTCAAAAAAATGTTCGCGTACAATGAAGGACTCCTTAGAATGACAGTTCAGCGTGAAATCGTGTATCTGGATATTTTTTTAGATCAATAATCGTCCAATATTATTTATAATGTGTTTAATAAAATGATAATAATATTTAAAACATAAATACAAAATGCCGCATAGAGGCGTTAAGTCTATTTTACTTTCCATTTGGGTATGTTTAAGCTTGTACAGTTTTCTGTAGAATAAAATATACATCCATTTAATCTTTAAATGTTGTTTCGTTCAAAGTAAATGTCAAGTTACTTAAAGATTTTGAAAAAGTGACATTATATATTAAAAAATCTACTGTTAATTATTGGGCTTCTAATAACTAAGATTCAAAAATAAATTGCTACACACAAACCGTGCCCATATAACATAAGACGCGGCGCTCTTATTAAACCCAGCCACGAATCAGGACATACCGTCCCACCAAGCCGACTGTCTCTAATGAAATCATGTTTACGTTATTCTTTTCTCTATTTTATCGAAATGTTTTTGTTTCGAATAAGATATTTTGTATTTCCCATCGTGGCTTTTGTATATATTTCTACCTTTCGGATTTCAATTACTACAACATTGTTATGTAATCGAAAAAGTAATTTCCGACTCCGGAGTGTTATTAGAAATTGAAAAATTGTAAGGAGACTTTTTGTTTGGTCCGATTCGGCATCCGAACTCGGTACCTTACGCATGTGGCTGAACTGTGGCTGACGATGACTGAATTGGGGTCTTGTAGCCGTACCACAACATAGTATACGATTCAGTCCACATAATTTATTGTAAGGGTTTTACATAACCCACGTTTAGATTTAATAGTTATGTGTCGACCGGCACTAGGTTTGAGAGTTGTGCCAACTACAGTTTCACTACTGGCTTACGGCCTGAGTGCATATGCATTATGCGGACGTCACATAAACTGGTGTACGTGTGTGTCCCCTGCATACATATATTCGCATTCAACGTTTGTCAGTGAAGTGTAAATTGGAGTCTTTGTAGCGGTCCGTGGACGAGCAAACGACAGGCACCCGGGACGCATTGGACACATCTTTTCTCGTGCTAACAACATCTAGCCATTTCGCTCTTTGTCGTCATCCGCCTCTTGATGTCCTGGAATATTTTATCTCGGTTTAAAACGGATGAAACGGAATTCTCCGTTTGAATGTTAGGGTATTGTAGATGTAAAATCTACATTTGTTATAGTTAAAATGTTAGAATTTAGTAGATGTGAAATATGCATTTTTTATAGTTTAAATAATGTTAAGCGTTCAATTTCAATTTATTCATTCATTCTAAAAAAATGATAGATTAATGATTAACCTAGGATAGCCCTAGGATCTGTGTTAGTTATTTTTTGTAAATATAAGTGGACTCTCACTAAAAACCTTCAAGACCTATACCTAAGAGAGGTAGGGCCGTGTTGCGTTGCAGTGGAATTGGGCCGGCATGACCGCTTACATGACACCACCGTAAAATGACAGCTCAGAGTGCTCATTGGAGGCGAAGAGGAGGGTGATGCGTCTTCATGACAACAGTAGTGCAGATGTCCATGGGTGCCGGCAGACTACGGGCGGCTCGTATTGCTCGTTTGTCCACTGTACTACTAAAACATATTCGGCACTGAGCATATTTGCTCGATTGCGACCTGATACGATATTTGACGTGGTCAATATTACTTGTGGTGTGCATAAAATATTGTGATTATAGGAGGGATCTAATCTATTCTTACCCCTAGGATTTTCTTCTGTCGTAAGGTCACTGAACATCGGTACCAGCGAACCTAAATTATCCGAAGTGAGCAGAGTGACATCTTTCCCAGTGCCCCTAACAATGCACCAATGTGCATGCATAATGCATGGGCTACATGTACTAAAAGTATGTTCTTTTTTCAGGTCTAGTTCACTTTTTTGTGTGTTTTATGTTCTAATATAGTATTATGTCTCTGATTTGTGCGAGAAACTTTAAATAAATCTCTTTCCATTTTATACGGCTATTGAGTCCCACCGCCATGACAAAGCTTATAGAACCATGGTGGGAAGCGAGATATACCCAACATGATTCGGCTGCAATGTTACAAGGCACCTTTTGTAATATTTTTCATAAGATATTTACTAAAATAAGATTTTTTCACAGGTTAGATGGTTCGAGCAGCAGAAGGAGAAGCGAAGAGTGAAACGGGACTACAACCCGTACGACGCGCCCTTGTGGCCCCAGCTCCCACGAAGAGCGCAAGCGCAAGCGTCGCACCGCACCAGGCATAGGGCGATCGCGCCATCGTCCTTCTATCCAGATCCGCTATTCAAGGAGCAGTGGTACCTGGTATGTTTGTATTTTAACAAGGTTAGGTACCATAAACGTCAGGTCAAGCAGAAGATATGAAGGTGCATTATTTATGTACTCGACCCACCGCAGGGCTTTTTGGACTCTGGAAACTTCACAGCCGGCATATTTAGGCTGTCGAAGACTAGATTGCTATATGTCCTTAACTAATTGCTAACTTACACATGACCTGTTATTAATTCGTCATATATTTTGGCGCTACAATGTTTTATTTTCCGCCTGCTTCCTCTGAACGATATACAATTAAAATTTAGCGGCCGTGTACTGTGACTGCATCAACTTGTTTTCCTGAACCGTGTCTTATTTGTACAGAATGGAGGTGCGAAGGACGGTTTGGACATGAACGTCTCGCCTGCCTGGCAGAAGGGGTACACTGGAAAGAATGTCGTAGTATCAATTTTGGATGACGGTATACAAACTAATCACCCAGACTTGGCTCAAAACTATGTAAGTGACCTTATTTACAGACTTAAATTGAGGACGAGAAATTATTTTATTTTTTTCATACACTTTTTCGTTTTAGGATCCTCTAGCTTCTACAGATATCAATGGGAACGATGATGATCCAATGCCACAAGATAATGGTGATAACAAACACGGCACGAGGTGTGCTGGAGAAGTGGCGGCTGTTGCGTATAATCAATACTGTGGTGTTGGTATTGCCTACAACGCTAGTGTTGGAGGAGTCAGGATGTTGGATGGTGTAGTGAATGATGCTGTTGAAGCGAGGGCTTTGGGTCTCAACCCAGATCATATAGACATATACAGCGCATCCTGGGGACCTGAAGATGACGGTAAGACCGTCGATGGTCCAGGGCCATTAGCTAGAAGGTAAGAAAATGTGCTTTATTGTAAATAAATAATATTTTACTGTTCTCTGTGCCCACAGAACCCAGATAAACTGATTTTAAATATATGTAACGATTCATATTTTTTTCAGGGCTTTCATATATGGAGTAACTAGTGGTAGACGTGGTAAAGGTAGCATATTTGTGTGGGCATCAGGAAATGGTGGAAGACATACAGATTCCTGCAATTGTGACGGTTACACCAATAGTATATTCACTTTATCGATATCCAGCGCTACGCAGGGAGGATATAAACCTTGGTATTTGGAAGAATGCTCCTCAACTTTAGCCTCAACTTATAGTTCCGGTACTCCTGGTCATGACAAAAGTGTTGCTACTGTTGATATGGACGGAAGGCTACGGCCTGATCATATTTGTACTGTTGAACACACCGGAACCTCAGCTTCCGCTCCCCTAGCCGCAGGTATATGTGCCCTCGCCTTAGAAGCTAATCCAGAATTAACGTGGAGAGACATGCAGTATTTAGTGGTTATGACTTCCCGGCCGCACCCTCTAGAGAAAGAAAATGGCTGGATTATGAATGGAGTGAAGAGAAAAGTCAGCCATAAATTTGGTTATGGTTTGATGGACGCATCCGAAATGGTAAATCTAGCGGAACAATGGATATCTGTACCACCTCAACATATATGTAAATCTCAGGAAATTAACGAAGACAAATCTATTGAATCTTCATATGGATATACTTTAAGCGCTCATATGGACGTCACCGGTTGCAGTGGAACGGTGAATGAAGTTCGTTATCTTGAACACGTTCAATGTAAAATTACATTAAGGTTCTATCCTAGAGGGAATCTTCGAATAATACTCACGTCTCCTATGGGAACAGAATCAACTTTGTTATTTGAGAGACCTCGTGATGTAATTAGTTCTAATTTTGATGACTGGCCATTTTTGAGTGTACATTTTTGGGGAGAACGCGCTGAGGGTAGATGGAAATTGCAAGTCGTGAATGCCGGAAATAGAAACGTCAATCAGCCAGGAATTTTAAAGAAGTGGCAACTGATATTTTACGGAACCTCTTTAGATCCCGTTAGGTTAAGGTCAAAAAGACCACATTTGTCGCCACCATATGCATTCCCGACAGGCGGAGATACTTACGATAATGCCGGGGACCCTTTTTACAACACTGACGCGTTTAATAATTACCAGAACTTTCCATCATTATTCGCAGCCGGGTCTGACCCAGAAAAGGCAGTAGCTCGTCTCGATGGACAGATGATCCCTTCACCGCATGGGGAAAATGTCCTAGCTGATAGTAATGATAAACGCGTCGTGCATGAATGTGACCCCGAATGCGATTCCCAAGGCTGTTATGGAAAAGGACCGACACAGTGCGTCGCATGTAAACAAAACAGATTGGACGATACTTGTGTATCCCGCTGCCCTCCGAGAAGTTACGCCAATAAAGCTGGAGTCTGTTGGCCGTGTCATGAATCCTGTGAAACCTGCGTTGGGCAAGGACAAGAATCCTGTTTGACTTGCGCTGTTGCTCACATGCTGGTGGAAGATCTGGCTGTCTGTATGCAGCAATGTCCCGATGGCTATTGGGCTGACAATGATTCGGCAGTTTGTCGGCCATGCGCCCCTCATTGCTCGACGTGTTCAGAACGAGCGAATGTCTGCACGTCGTGCGAACATCATCTTGTCCTTTACAACGGATCCTGTGCAGCATCTTGTCCACCGTCAACTTATGAGACTGAGGACTATAACTGTGCTAGATGTCACGAGAGTTGTGACACATGCACAGGCCCTACTGAGTCCCATTGCGTCAGCTGTCATGCTTCTAACTATCTCTGGGATGGAGGCTGTGTGAACGCGTGTCCGAACGGGCATTATGCTGATAAGAAGAGGAAGGAATGCATGAAGTACGTACAATTTATTTAAATTTAGCCGTCCGGGCCGACGTTGCCCTGTCATTATTGCAGAATTTGTTGCCACGGTAACGTGTTAAGAAAACATTATATCCTGTAACATTTTTCAAACATATTACTATACACAGAACTTGGCTCTGCCATAACGAACGCAAAAAAAATATATCATATTTAATGCAGCTATTCTGAAGTTATGGGAGGTACTAACATTCAAATGAGATTACACACATATATATATATATACATATATATATATATATATATATATATATATATATATATATATGTGCATTACATATGTGTTATACACTTTAAATTTTACAATAATACTCCATCTATTACAATTGGAGTCTGACATCGATACGATATTCTAACACGAACTCCTTGCAGATGACTCAGCATTTAAATTCGCTGCGTTCTCTGTAAAATCAATATGTTAAATTTACTCCGCATAGCTTGCATGACATTTTCATAAGAATGCGATCCAAAATGTATTGTTCGGCTTGTTGCAAGCTCATCTGTCTCCGATGACCTGAAAGTAACCTGCATTTAATGGTCTAAATTCTTATTTAGAAAATCAGTATACTTGGGATATGTTCTACTTTGCGTCTTTAATGTTATCGCTTTATGAGAATATTTATATTTCTCGACGTAAAGTGAAAAATATGTGAGTTTTTATAAGTATAAAGGGGTGATCGCGACCCATACCCTTCCACATAACGGATTACCGGAAACACACAAATCGGATATAACGCGTCAACATTGCCATCATTTTTAAGGCGATATTACGTGAGCGACAGCTCCTCCCCCCGCTCCCCATGTCGTGCTGAGTCAATTAGGCTGCAATGCAAAAAATATTATTACATGTACAACCAAAAATACGTGGCTACATTGTTATGGATTCGTCTTTTAAAATGTTACCTACGTTATTTTTGATTGATGATGATTTGTGACGATTTTCGTATATTTTTTTCTGAGGTTCGCACAAAGTACAATTGCCACCTTGCGGCGTTATAGTTTCTCTCAAACTCTTTCTTTCTCAAAAACTTTCACTAAAAAAGGGGCCCTACCTTCCCTTTCGTGACGCCCAATTCGGCTGCAATGCAGCATGACGCCTCTCACAGATACACAGCTATAATAAAATATGCCATTGCAGTATTCATTAAAATAGACATGATCTCAGCATCCCAGCAGCAATTTTTTTCATCCTCGATTTGGAACGCTAATAACATTAAAACCCCCGACGTCATTACATTCAAATGTTTGCACAGATTTTCATGGAACATATCTAAGAAGGTATAACCAGAGTGTGGTTAAGTCACCTTTGTAACAAAAAGAGGTTTATCCAAATCGGTTCAATCGTTTGGACATTACGATGCCACTAACGGACACACACACTCACACACACGCACGCACACACACACACAAACACACACACACACACACAAACACACACACAAACACACACACACACACATACACACACACGCACATACACACACACGCACACACACACATACACACACACGCGCACACACACACACACACACACACACGCACACACATACACATACATATGCATCATAACTCTCTACCTTTTTGCCCTAACGCGCCAAAAAGAGTATAACTTCAAAAATAATGTTAAATATTTTCAGGTGCCCAGTTGGCTGCGCCACGTGTTTGACCGGCTTGTGTTTGTCCTGCGACCCCGACTGGGACCTGAACAAGAAGGGCAAGTGTATACTCAGGAACAGCGAACGCTGCAGCCCCAGGGAGTACTCTGACGGTACGAAGTGCCGCGGGTGCCATGACAATTGTGAGTCATGCTATGGCGATGATCAGGAGAAGTGCCTCACGTGTCCAGCGGCAGATTTGATCGAGGAGCACAGGTAAGTCTGTTATGGTCTTGTGTGCCGTCTTAAATCTATGTGTTTTTAATCTGATTGCATTGCAACAGAAAAACACTTTAGACATTGTCCGCAATATTTTTTTACTCTACAAGAATGTGTGAAGTGTGTATAAGAATTGTCACCATATTCCTCATTTCGTGTCGGTATTGCCTATAGGTACCTACCTCTCTAGACTGGTTGTATGCGCAGAACAGTTGCAATGTGACTTCACTACATCTCTTTTTTAAGTTTTCGGAAGAGAAAATCGGAGCCCTGTTACGACTAACGACGCCCGTTAACATCCGCACAATTACTATACCTATGCGTTGCCCTCCTTTTCAAAACCGATGACGTCAGTTTACGTCGGTAGCATGGGAGCGCAAGGTAACTCCCCGGTCGTGCCGGCCCAAATCCGCAGCAATGCAGCATAGCACTACCCTTACTTAGATCTTACACTACTTACATGCTTTATGCAATTTTCAGGCCTCGAATCGAACAAATAACAGCATCTTTTTACGTAGTGCGATTCGGCTTTGCAGCGAAACCGCTCACATTTCGTGTGGTTTGTTGGCTGAGAGGAATGAATGAATGAAACACGTCGGGAACGTACTGACTGCTCGTTTTCCATATGAATTACAATAACACTTGTAAAGTTTATGTGACACATGGATACGAAGAGTGTTGTATTTCAGATGTGTGCCAGAGTGTAGCTCGGGTTACTATACCGAGTCCGGCAGGTGCGTACGCTGTCTGCACGGCTGCGCCGACTGCGTGTCCAGGCTCAACTGCACCGCCTGCGCCGGCTCCTTGCGGCTGCAGTCCGGCGCCTGCAGGAGCTCATGCGCCGATGGGTATGCACCTACTCATATAAGACAAATTTGACTTCTTCCTATAAACCTTGGAATCGTGACGTTTGGCACTCTGTCTGACATTAGGGAACCATCGCGATATGTCGTTGTTGTTGTTTTCTTGCGAACCACGATGGATAAAAATGCTGTCTTTCAAATTTTGTGCAGATGCATTTACAAATGAATTAAGTACTAACTAATGTAGCAGGGCATGAGCATGTTGCAAGGCTCTAGAGGTCGGTCTTAGAAATATGTTCGGCGAACATTTTCTAGAGCTTGGCGTTCATTTAGAGAAGTCTGTCAAGCGTCTAGATAGATCTTCTGAGACTGGACTTAGCTTGACGCCTGTGTCTCAGCCTACAATAATCGTTGATCAACAGAAAGTAGTAAGTGTGATTATTATAAGAATATAACATGAAAGACGTAATAATATCAAGAAAAAATATTTTTATTAATGATGTAGTGAATATGTAATTTGAGTGAGTGAGTGACTCTCTCACTCATCTGTGAGAGTGCTTTAGTGTGAAGAAAGGGTTAGTGTGTTTCCGTTTGGCTATTATGTCCATCCAGATTAAAAAAGATCAATTGATTCAATTTCGTCGAAGCTTTGATGACTACCGACGCCCATAAACATCAGCATATAGTCGTTAGCGCTTGTAGGGGAGTTCCTACTCCCCTACAAGCAACAGCGAAGCTGTCACTTACCCCGTGATCGAGAAGTATCTCCCCGATTATGCCGGCCAAATTCCGCTGCAATACAGCATGGCACTACCTCTTACTAAATATTTTGTACCTATAATTACCAGGAGCGCATAAATAACAAAAAATTCTTGGTGTAGATACTACGCGGACCGTGGCACCTGCTCCAAGTGCTACCTGTCGTGCCGCACGTGCATCGGGCCTGGGCGCGCGCAGTGCGCGTCCTGTCCTTCCGGTTGGAAGCTGGCTGCTGGCGAGTGTCATCCGGAGTGTCCTCAAGGTGAGACTTTTCCAGGTCCTACGCCTGATAGTTGTCCAGTGGTGTCCCACTGCCGTCTGTACACTTTTTACACGACGTTAGCCTACACCCTTACTAAATGCCGTAATGGCTAGTGTTTTGGCGACTAGATAACGGAATAAAATTGAGTAATAGTTTTTATAAACTTCCAAAAAATTGTATGCTAAAGATTATTTTTATAAAACTACAAATAAGACATAGAAAAATCTCCATGACCTGAACGGGATTCCAACCCGCGATCTCTGTCGTAATGCGCTCGGCATACCAATTTACGTTTCAACTGAGATAATCGCCCATCTAACGAGAGCTCTTAAAAATACGATGAAGCTGTATTGGGTTTCTTCGCTTTCATACAATGATTTTAGGTCCCGATAAAAATGTACACATATTTTTTACTGTATGAGGGTTCCTTTATAGTATATTTTTACACATATAGGGTGAACAGGAAATCTCCTATTACGATTACCGAGGCCCATGAAAATCCACATAGTTACCGAACCGATGCATTGCCCTCCTTTCCTCCACCCCTCCAATGGGCCACCGGCTACGCACAAACCGAACGAAACGGGACACCGAAGATGTTATTTTACTTCGGGGTCATGCGAGCAAGAGGTACCTCCCTGGTTTTGCCTGGCTCGATTCTGTTGGAATGCATGGCACCTACCTCTTACTGATCAACGAAGAGTCAACGGAGACATTTACTTATTTATTTTCTGTTCAAAGGTTTCTATCAAAGCGGCGATGGATGTCGCCGCTGCCACCACTACTGTCGCGAGTGTGACGGCTCCGGGCCGCTGCAGTGCAAGTCCTGTCCGCCGCGCTTCATGCTAGACGGCGGGCTGTGCATGGAGTGCCTCGGCTCGCAGTACTACGAGGCCGGCAGTGGAACGTGCCAGCCGTGCCATGGCTCATGCAAGTCGTGTTCGGGTCCGGGCCAGTTTAGTTGTACAGGGTGCTCGAGGCCTTTGAAACTAGATAGGTGAGGCGCGATAACCATACTTATTTTAAGTCCCCAACAGCTGTCTTTTCAAAATCTACAGAATGGATTTTCATGCGGTTCATAGTAATAACGTTCCAAAAACCTTATTACTATGAACCGCATGAAAATAATTCTAAAATATATTTATAGTGAGTTGTAATTTTGACCTATATATTTATCACTCTAACGTATACGATTCGCGATTTGCCTCGCTCAAATAACACCGCCGCACCGGTGCGGTATTCTGGGACCACCGCGCCGAGTTCTTTCACCCCTCTGTGGGTGCGTGGGGTTACGGAAGTCATGATGCTCTCCATGAGCCAAACGTGAGACGTCACAGCGTCGGGGTGGAAGGACCTCTCGGTCCCTCTGGTCATATTAATCATCGTTGAATACCGGTTACAAACTTCCATATTGATGGCTGCTATTTAGGATCAGATAAACATTTTCGCTCACACATTCTAGTCCACCAGTTTTAAAAATAGTGGTTCAGTAGTAATTCTGTTGTGTCAAATGCTAACAAACGTACCACTTGGCTAATATATTTTTAGAGTTAAATAAAATTTGTTGTGTTATGAACAGTGAATGGAGTACCTAATTCCGAAATAAGCTAAAGGCAGGAGTGAGAACGAACCATTTCAAGAGCCACGCGAATTCTCAGAACAAAAGAGGGTGTGTGTACTTGTGTACACGCTTAGGAAGTTACACTTCCTTGGCGTAACAAGATAAAGATCTTAAAAAAAAAATATCTTTCGCCTCGTTATACATTTGTAGAAAATACTTCACTAAAAGTAACGAAGATAAAGTATTTAATACATTGAAAATTTTATTATGGTTACTTTTTCGGGAAAAACTTAATTGTTGGCTATAGCTATCTTCAGGGTGTACGTTTTTTGTGGCGGTGTGCACACGGACACTTCTAAAATAAACCGTAATCGTCCAAAGGCTCCGACTTCTCGTTTGTCCCCACGTGGAATGAAAAGGAATGAAGGAAAGTCGTGTCAGGCGTGTCACGCCCAATGTAACGTTGCTCACGTGTCCTGCGCATCTTTTACTTCAGAGTCATGTAAGTTAGGAGTAAACTCGAGGCGCGTATCGGGTGAGCAGTTTTTTTAATAACTTCTTTTTATTTTAGATTAAACAATCAGTGCGTCCCCTGCTGTTCGGCGTCGACGCCTTCGCCAACTGACTGTTGTAATTGTCATCCAGAAACTGGTATGTTTATGAAATGCAGTGAAATGAGATGCAATGACATTAAATGCAATGAAATGAAATAAAAATTGGGAGAATATATAGAGGGCAAATAAAAAGTATGCGGTTGTTTATGGCCGTCAGTCTTAAGTAGGATGGGACTATCCGTCTAGACTTTGCTTGTACTATAGATAATGAGGCAGTGAAAATATACTGGAACAATGTTTCCTCTAAGTTAGTAAGAGGTAGTGCCATGTTGCATTGCCGACGAATTTAGCCGGCACGACCGGGGAGGTACATCTCGCTCACTTGATACCGCCGTAGAGTGACAGCTGTGTTGTCGCGTTTCGTGTCGTTTCTGAGTAGCCAGTGACCCATTTGACAAGAGAAGAAAAGTAGGGAACACTGTATAACAATAATGCGGATGTTTAGGGGCGTCGGTAGTCATCAAGTGGCTCATAGTGGCAAGTTCAGTAAGGCAACTCACCACGCACGGTCACCGATCACATGGCATCTGGTGGGCTCGTGGATGAACCTTAACCCCCGCCAAAACCTCCGGGGTTCCTGCCGGTTACCTGTCAACATAGGAGTCCAGACTGCTAAACAAAGAGGGCTGATACGACAAGCTAAGCATGTTATACACAAAACCATCCAGTCATACATAGCAGTTGAATTGAGACTTCATGCGATATAATAACAATTATTTATTTCATAGCCACAGTTATGACAGTAAACTTTTATTAGGTGAATGTATAAATTCCTCTGTGGCGGGCAAGCGGCGAATTGCCGAGTGGGGCGCGCTACACACCGCAGCGAGCGAGCGAGCGTCCCCCGCTGTTACACCGGCGTTTCTGGGGCTGTTAGCCGTAGCCGCCGTGCTCTGCGGCATTTTAGTGACAGTACAGGTATTTTACTATGTACATACTAAAATAAAATTTTGCCCATGTAACTCAACTCCAAGATAGGGTAGCTTTCTTTAAGTGTAAAAATTTTCATGGTCGAGTCAGTCGTCAAATTAGAAACTTCTACATGGGAATATAATATATAATGCAACTCCGTTATCAATATTTTCATGCCGGTACATGAGGCTAGACCGGTATCAAAAGCTGAACATAAGCTTGCTGTGTTGAAGTTATGATGACTTAATCTTAAAAACGCGCCCTTGATAACGCAGTTTTCATTCTTAAATTTGGTTTGTCATAACTAATACAATTTACACTACATCCCGAAAATCGTTCAAGCCTTGTCGTGGCGGTGGGGCTTAGTAGTCTGGGGTGAACCAAGGCGAAGCCAATACATAAGGGGCGAGGATGGGAACCTCGCCCCATTGCACTGTCTCAAAGTAGGTAGGGTTGTCCCACACACCACTGGTCCCCACCCAGGGCCGGTGAAGACGCATAAATGCGTTCGCCCTCGTAAACAAAAAAAAAATGACACTACATACTCGTATAGCAATTTCAAAATATTATGTAATAATAATTATATCTGCTTAAGTAATTATTTCGCATTCTGCGAAGGGCTGGGCAATCACTGTCTGTGTGTTTCCGGAAAAGTATATACAACAGTGGATATATTTATTTAACGATATGATGTGCACTAATTTTGTGACAGCGGCAGTGAGACACGAAAAGATACAACATCACATTTAGATATAATGAGAGCACAAATGTGATAAGAACATATTTGCTTAGTTTGTTATGTTTGCATGTTTTCCTTCTAGTTGCTTAGATCACGTGATTCAAAAGCTCGGTCGTCCCAAGGGGCGATATATTCGCCGCTCGCGTGCAACGACGACGGCGATGCGGTGCTCGTCAAAAGTTCTGCGTTCCCAGTACACAGTGACGCTCGCGAACATGCCAGCGAACACGAAGACGAACCGCTACTAGAACATTCCGCGTAGCTCGCGCTGTGATTCTAGATGTAAGTGATCTTTCAGTAAGATAAAAATAGTGAAATATTATACCGGAGTCCAATTTTGAAGCAATACGAATTACGCAACGGTGTGATAGACGGAACAGCGTGGAAACGCTCCAAATCTAGCTGTTGACATTTGTGAATTGGAAATATTTATTTAATATGGAATTATTTGACATTATAGTCAAAGAGCAAGCGACTTTTTTGTTGAACAGACAGAGGCTTAGCAATGTTACATTGTGTAACACGGGCAGTGTACTAAAATGTGTCATAAGTAATGTTTATGTAGTAGTGTTAAGCTCCTTATCACCTGCCAGTATTTTTCTCATAAAACATTGCTTTCCCTAACAATTAACTACCTAGTTCATTATTAACACATTATGTTTATATAAGTCCAGCTGCAGTTTAATCCTGGCCGTTTGAGGACCACTTGTTGATAAATGTAAATATAATAATTATATAAACTAGGATGTAAGACAAAAAAATAAATATTTACTTGCTCACACTTGTATTGACACAAAAATCGCTAAGTTATCTTTAGAATGGATGTAAGGTTAACAAACAATAGAATATATGTATTCAAATTCATTCCAAGTTTTGTGAATTTTCACTCGTTTTCTCAAAAAGTATTTTTTATCATACAAATTGTCAATATTTTCACAAATCAATTAAAAGTTAACTTAAGCCATGTTAAAATAAAGTATTTTTGTGAAATTAAAAAGTTATGCAACTTAGAGAATATGTAAATCTGCTCTAGTAATATAATTTGAATAAAAATCACATTCATAGTTCCTAGATTAAAGAAACTATAAATCCCGCGTCATTTCGTCTCTCTTTAGTTTGTAAATTAGCTTACGAAATTGTGTATAACACCCGTCTGTTGTGTGACAGATCCCTTCGTCGGTCACAACACTATTTTGTTTGTTATTACTTTATGCCCATTGGAATTACAGATTGGTTTGAGTTTGGTTCAGTTGATCTTAATTGGTTCTGTACTCTTGGCTAGTTCTGTAAGGACCTGTTTACACTGTTTTTCTTACACCAATATCAATGACAGGTATATTTTTAAAACGTCCAAGTATATAGACCAACATTCTATAAATTTTGAATGTTATCTAAGTTTAGGTAATTCAAGTTAATAATTTTTTATCAGCTTTTTAGTTTGCTTTATTATAGAATACGATAAAATTTAATCTCACATTCATAAATCAGAAGGACTAGTAAATGTTGTGTAAGTAGCAAAAACCTATCTGTTTTAGGCAAATGCCGAAATTTACTCACACTTAATGTTCATAATAGGAGATTCATGTTGTAAATGTGCCGAGTCTGTCGCCCCGTGTGCCCTCGGTCAACAAACATCGGGCCCACAGCATAAGTTAGTTGGGTTCAGTTTGTACAAGGAATCAATATCGCCTCACGTGGTTTCAGTTTAGCACACGCTCAAAGTTTGTGACGTCATTTATCCCTTGTATGCGACCCGTAATTAAAATCACTTTACCTCTCTGGTCTCTTGTACTATACCTATAATTTAATCATTTTTAGTTAGGAAATAAATATAGTGTTGAACTTATTACTCTACTTTTCGTAGTGTGATGGTATACAGCCTGTGTGTCGGTAAAGAGGTTATCTAACCGTACTAAACAGTAGATTGTTTAGATTGCAACAGTTGTTCCCGAGAATGGCACGTTCTACCAAACTAACAAACTATTCATAATATTATATAGCCTATGAGCATAAAGTAATAACAAAGTTGAGGTTGACAAACCATTTGTAATATAATTATGTCAAAGTTTGTCATTTTTTTTGGTGGAAGCTAACAAAGCTATCCTTACAATGTCGCAATTAACATCTCAACGTAATATTAAGTAGCACCTTTTGAAAGTTACCATAGCATAATATACAATATTTAATTTGATTTTACATTTTTTTAGTCTTCGGTAAATTATGATTTGTGTTTAAATTTTATATAAGTAGAAAACTTCAGCCACTTCTAGTTTTTAAAAGCGAGTGTACCATAATTATTCATTTAAGCTAATTGCTAGAACAATTTGCAGTGGAGCCGGGCCTGAAATAATTTTTAAATTACGACGGCGAACTTGCGCTATTCCTTCCCACTTATAATTGAATAGACTTATCATTAAGTCGGACTTGTGATAAAACTGTTGGATATTTCAAATTTAAATCAAATGAACGTAGATGTTACCAACTCCATCTTGATGTGAAAAAGATTTATATAAAATTGTTGAATATTAAAGAAATATGATGTCGTGAAAATTTACTTGTAATGTATTCATAAGGTACTATAATTTATTGATTGGCGCTATAATTGTACACTAGAATGTTATACTGCGTTGATTGATCATATTCCAGGATGGCTGAGTAAAACGTGGTTTTAGGGTGATTTGTAACAACAATGTCACATGTTTAATTAACGAGCTTTTCTCGTGGCTTTGCAGTACCCAATGTTACAATTTGAAAAGTCACTGTTAAAGCTGCCCCTAAAACTGCGACGAGCGACTAGGCTGTCGATCACATCCCGTTTCATTATTTAAATTTGTTCGTGGCTACTAAAACTTTGAACATATGTTAACTGGTTTACACACTTGTCATTATTTTAGGGCCAGTTTCACAGTTTACTATAAAGTATTGTAATAGCTGTTCGAAACTCCGTTGACTGCTACAATAACGTTTCTGGAACCTGTGAAACCTAATTTTGTAGTTTATTTTCTAATCCAGGTTAACCGAGATTTTAATGTGAACTCGTGAACTGGCCCTTAATCTGCTGTGGATTAATTGAGTATTTTTGACTGGAAAGACAAATAATATTGGTAACTTAGATCGATAGTGGGCTATACCGTTACTGGAAACGTCAAAAGCAAAGTTCATATTTTCATGCAGGTACAAGTCCCGGCACAAAACTATAGCAATAAAGGTCAGTAATGCGCAGAAGTATGAAATATCGTATTGAAGGGGGAGAGCGGGACGAGGGAGGATCTCGCGTACATGTTGTGACTTGTTCTCCAGTCGTACAAGCTAACCCCTCCAGTTATCCCTCGGCGCTGCAGTTACGCGGGGATCTGTAACACACTACAAAATATCAAAATGTGACGTTTCGCGGGGTGTATGGAAAATATGGATTTTATCGCCTGCCACGGTATTTCATGCTGAAGGTCAATAAATTGGCACAATATATTTACATAAATGTAAACATGCTATTATAGAATTATAGAATTTTAATGAGTATGAGGTACTTTTATTTTAGTCACAAAATCATCAAATTTGTCACAAAAGATCAGACATCACATTTTATTGTAAACGTTGCAATAAAAGTTGCGTTCATTCTTAATTTTAGTTAATTCAGATTATATATGTACTTAGAATAACTTGACATCTGATTTGGTGTTTTTTTTTCTACTGAAATGCATAATTTCGAAATAGTTTTGTATTTTAATTTATAATAATTTTTCGTATTGTTTATGCAATTTTTAACTATTTAGTGATTTTGTATTATGTTTTAGTGATTTTTTTCTAAAATTAGTACCGTATTTTTGTATGAAATGTTCTACTGTGCAATTCGTATTTATATTAAAAATAGTCGTGAAAAACTGTGTTTTATTTTATCTATGTTTAATTTTCAGTGGTGATTAAACTGAGTTACCTGCTTTATTCTTAATTGGGACTAACACATTGAATTGTAAAAAATAACAACCTACTACTAGTCTGCAATAAACGTCGCCAGGTCTTCTCCTTTTTGATTTTAATCAATGACTACATACTGTTGGTACATATGTATTTTGCAGATAATTAATATAAAAGCAAGAATAACCAGGCCACTAATTTACGTTAAAAGGAACATTACCTACAAAGCATTAAAGGCAAGTGAATCGATTGTGCTTCGCTACATTCGCTTGGCGCCGCTTGACTAATGCCCAAAAATGACGAACTATAAATAAAAATTAAATTTTGTTCATTAGCTCTACGACTACATCGATAATATGATAGTCATATATTTAATAACAAGAATTATCAATAGTTATGGACGGTAATTCACAAAATGTCTTGTCGTTATTTTAGAGGTCGCAAATATGTCCAAGTAGTTCGATGATCAAATTTACCGATAGAAGTGAAGTATCGCAATAACACTGGTCCAACCAGGACATCCAATCCTGGATCAGCGCCCGTAGACATGATATATCAGTAGGGAAGCCAGCCTAAAACACCTACGTCTAAGTCTAAGTCTCCCTTTTTTCATTCATTTATCTCTCCGCAATACTCGTGTAACATTTGATAGACAAAGATATTATTGTAGCAAGCTGGCATTATAAACGCGAAAATCTGTAGTATGAATGGATGTTTGTTACTCTTTCACCTAAAAACTATTCCACGTCGGTTTCTCGTCAGTCCACGTGGACGAAGTCGCGGGTAACAGTTAGTTTTTCGTATTATTTCATTTAGTCATTTATACTTAGGCGAGCCGACTGCGCTTTAAATATTATAGTGCACAAGAGCTTAGACACAAGTGCACTCTCTGTTCCCTCATTCACCTTTTCCTGTGGAATGGCATTACTTCACGATCTGAGAGTAATCAAGCGCAGTACTTGATGGTTTAATGTTATCTCCGAGCCATGGTGCACCACCGCCAACTTCCCGACATATCACTATTATATAACAACTGATATAATCTAGCAATCGTGATGGAAGACGTATAAATGGTGCCTTGCCTCTTAAAGTTATTTAACTTAAGTATTGTACAACTGTTTGTTTGCCAAATAAAATAAAAATATAAGAAATTCTAAGACCACTCTTTGGGAATCGAACCGAAGACCACGAGGTCTAGAGCCTAGCGAACTTCTCGACGGTGGCTACAATGTCCTCTGAGAGCCTTTTCATGACAAACGTCCGCATAATTTTATACAGATTCTCTGAGAGTCTTTTCATGACAAATGACGCTCATAGACGTCTGCATAATTTTATACGGATGCGTGTACCTTCTTCCCTTCTCCCATCGTTAACTCACAAACGGCAGGATACCTGACTGACATATTGTGGCGCTACCATCTGACCGAGAGGTCCCAGTTTCGCCGGCCCATGGCAAGGCACTTCCTCTTTTCGGATAATGGTCACTAAGACCGTATAATAATAAATAATGTCGTCCTAGCCGAAATTCGGCCCTGGCGACCATCTCTATAGAGTAACTACGTAAGACATATGCACTGTGTACTCTATGTTCCCTCACTATCCTATACCGCTGGAACGGCAATCCGACACAACACAGAGAGAAATCAGGCGCTGGACACGGGGCACGGGTATGACACCGCCAACTTCTCGACTTGGGACTGTTAGCAGAAATTGGAAAATCCCAATATTTCTTAGATCCTACCTGAGAATGCCACCCAGGAACTCAGAACTGCGGTTGAATGCTTACACGCACTATACCACGAGGCAGGGCCTCATGAGTACGTATTGAGCAAGTAGAGTCTCGCCTCGCCGAACTCGCTGCAAAGCAGCAACGTCTGACCGTAAAGTGCTTTCACGTTTTCGGGATATAAATAATACGACGGTTAGCGAAGGCCAATAAAAACGGGACGAGTTTGACTATCATGCATATGGTAATGAGTTGGGATCAAATATAACGTTATACGTTGAGATAATGTGGGCCCAATATTAAATAATGCCGCGGACCTTTTCCTGGCTGAAAATTCAAAAAGGGTTGACCTTTAATGCTGCTTTCTATATTCCCAATGGGACCAAAAGTAGGAGCATTTTTTTACTCACATACCGAGAAAAGGTGCAGATTTATTTTTTTTGGACATGAACTTATGTTGTGGAAGCAAAGAGAGCTCCAACACAGCTAGCTCGTTGGGCGA
Organism: Eumaeus atala; assembly: GCA_017140195.1. Lineage (NCBI taxonomy): Eukaryota > Metazoa > Arthropoda > Insecta > Lepidoptera > Lycaenidae > Eumaeus > Eumaeus atala. The sequence goes on from JAFELO010001587.1 coordinate 198,966, forward strand.
CCAGACTGTACATATCCAACCGCCAATCCATTATTCTTTGTTCCCTTTGGTGCCTCGTATGCACCGCGCTAAGCCGTGATTGGCGCGACGATCAATGGAGAAGAGGAGTCTAAAAAAGATGTCTGCCGTGCGAGACGCGCGCGCGCTCAGTAACATTTAAAATTATTGAAAACTCCGGACGGCATAACCGACCGCTATGCAACTCGATTTGGAGGACTTCAACATCAGTAGACTTTTTATATATAGAATAGGAGGGCAAACGAGAGATCGGAGCCTTTTTACGACTACCGAAGCCAATGAACATCTTCATAATTAAATTGCCGATTGGTCGCCCTTCTTTCCCACCCTCAATAAGTCACCGGCTACTCACAAACCGCACGAAACGCGACACTGAAGATATCACTTTACGGCGGTGTTATGTGAGCGAGAGGTACCTTCCCGTTCGTGCCTGCCCAATTCCGTTGCATTAGAGTATGTAGTGGCATGCGCACTATGTACGGCATTATCATTATCTCATCTACCAAGTACAGAATACGAAGCAGTGGGTATGTCCACGTCCAGCCATCACGTCAGCCTGGCCTCGGGTTAAGTAACGCAATGTTCTATGGTACTAGACTGCAAAATTTTGAGCGAAAGTCAAATGGCTTGTCTTTATGTATACTCTTTATTAACCCTACTGGCACAATATATATCAGTGGAGTCCCACTGCAAGACAACAGCCAGTATATTTCATATTTTTTTCAAAATTTTACATTTTTATGTATAGTTAAGACTTTTACTATATAAACACATATGATATATTATCGATTAAATTCATGAACGGAAAGGGATTTGAACCCGCGACCTCTTAGCGACTCATTCATCACATTCGTAACCACTATTGGCGTATTGGTTGTCAATGAAGTTTAAGTATATCTAGTAGTTGTCGTCATGTGAGACCGGCTGCTATACAGCACGAGAGGTCGCGGATGCTTATATATGCATTATATGTATTTCTATAATACAAATATTAAATATATAACATTCCTAAATTCATAAGAAGATATTAAATTTATTTCCGTTGTTTGCACTTGTAACACAAGTCCTTGAAATACTTAACAAAGATTATTATTATTATGTAGTTACACCTGCCTGTGATTTGATATGATATGATAATAGTAAATATACTATATTTTTACAATTTATTTTCACAACGTTTATTAATTAAATTTAAGGCTATATTTAAAGCGGCAGAAGGGCCTATGGTACTACCACCCTAGGTGTACGGGTGTACACCCTTCGGAAACTTTACAAGTTAAGGCTTCACGCCAATGTTACTTGAGCGAGATGTCCTTTCCCGGTAGTATCGATCCATCTCCACGCAGATCTTTATTATTATTATTATTATATTAGGACCTACACGTGTCTCTTTTGTTTGTCATATTTTTGATTTCTGATTGTTGGATAAAGGCCCTCCCCCACTTTTTCTACTTTTTTCAGTCCAGTGGTTCATCACGCAAACCATGATCCATCGAGTTCATCTCGCCACCCTTTTTTTTGTCTGCCGCGTCGCCTTTTTTGATACTGGGTTCCATAGAATGGCAACCTTTTGCCCAAGGCACATCACACCTATATTTCATTTAACAAGTGGAGCAATATAAAAGAAATAAACTTGAGAGCACTTAAAAAGAAGTAATGCTCCCGTTGCCTCCCGCTACGCAGTTATCCTCACGCTGGGGGTCCATTCTCGCTTATTGTTGCTTCTCGAATGTTCCCAACGACTCCCCGGTCAGCAAGATATAAAACGACGCCATTTAGATCTGAGAAAATCATATAAGTCACACTCAATACTCATTAAATTCAACTGAGAAGTTTGTTGAGAGTATTTATTTTGTTAAGAGGTAGTGCTATGCTGTATTGCAGCCGAATTGGTCATGCATGAGGTACCTATACCATTGGGGGCCACACGACAAAACCGGACGATAGTCTCGGTAATATGGCTCTATACAGCTGTACTGTCGCGTTTCGTACGGTTCTTGAGTAGCCTTGAAAATCTGTAAATTTATGGCGGTATCATGTCAGCGAGGGGTACCTACCTGGTCATACGGCCCCACTTGGCTGGAATATAGCATGGCACTATCTCTTAATAAACTCTATTCAGCAATTTTCAGATGATACGCGGTAAATTAAACAGATAAAGAATCCAAAAATGGTTGAAACGTGTTCTGTTTTTTTATTCTGTTTATCTCCAGGCAATTATTGTTCGATAACTCCCATCCACCTGCAGTGTATCCTTAATAACGTTTTACATCCTTTTCTATTGATCAATTTTAACATTATTATATGTATAAACACATATGTTAGACAATGTAATTTCCAAGGTAAACCCCTGAAGCTTAGATATCGCGTGACAGGCCTCAAGTCTCCTGACGTCCGTATCGGTATTGGATCCTCAAATTTACATTCTGCATATGTAAATTCGGGGAATGACTGTCCACAATGTCAGTCCTCCATTAAATGATGTGCGAGATGCCTGGCTATTGTAGTCTAAATGTAAATAAGTCCACAATAATATGCAAATACTGATATTGCAATCGTATTAAGGGTTTACCAGAAATGCGCATTAGATATCTGAGCTGCTGATCCAACTTGTAATTGAGGTATGCAAATCATACTAAAAGAGATTGCTAGACACTTTATCAAAGTAATACTGTAGGACTACTTCACTATGGATGAAACTTTGTCGTGACGATGAGGCTCGATAGCCTGGAAAGGACCCAGACACCTTATGCGAAGGTGCTTGTCTTTATAATCCACTTGTAAGAGGGGACCAAAGATTAGGAGAAGATGGCGCTTTGACACACGATAGGGGGCGAGAATGGGATGCCAAGACCCATTGCACTGTCCCGATATCAGTGAAGTTGTAATTTGGTGAGCGACAAACCCTTCAGAGAGGTAGACTCCAGTAGGGACTACCTAGCCGTCGAGATGATGTGATAATTACCAGTTCCAGGGCACCTCATCAAAGACGATGCTGGCACACGTTGTGGTTTCAATTAGTATTGGGTACTATTATATTGTCTGCCGCCAGTCCTACACACCAGCTGGATGCTGGTGGCGGCACGTAAATGTTTCCCGCAGCTCCGTTCCATTAGCGGACCGTCTAAGGAAATTAAACTTCTAGTTTAGAGGATATAATTGGTCACGAATGAGTCACAATGAGTATACTATATAGATTATAGTAGATTTATAGTATATTTGGCTAACTTTGTCAGAGAAATTGAAAGTCACTTATCGCATTTTTAGTAAGGCTGATCAATAAGTCAATCCTACTGACCAACAGTGACTCATTCGTGGCCAATTACATCCACCTTAATTTCCTTACATGGTCCGCTAATTTAACGGAGCTGCAGGAAATATTTACGCGCCGCCACCAGCACCAAGCTGGTGTGTAGGATTTCTTGAGGTGATCCGCTAACGGAACGGAATCGTTTCCCGCATCGTAGTCGGACACGCCAGTTAAGGGTACCGTGGCAGCCCACCTAAAATTGCATGTCAGTACAGAATGTGAAACCAATTGTTGTTTGAAGCTTTCATACATAGTGTCCATGTAATATATAATCTCAATTTTTTACAATTTCCCTCTTGGTAATTCAAAAGTTTGACGGAGGGAGAGGTAAGGGGAACGCACTGTTTACCACTTTAGTAGAAAATATCTCAAATCTCTATCGGATTCTTCAGGGACAGGGGTTATGCATGGAGGAGAATATAACAGCATTAATCCTGTGTAATAAAAAAAGTATTTATAGTCCGAGTGTTAGCCCGATAGAGAAAAGCATGTCAGTACAGAAATACAAATTATTTGCCCGTACAAATGTTTTAACTGCGAGTACAAAAAGTGTGAATTCTAAATGGGAGCGCTGGATGCTATATCCCCTTGAGGGTTTTTTTGCGTTGTTCTAATTTTACGAGGATTGGGCAAACGGAGTAATTAATGGAAACTAATGGCCGTTCCTTATAACATTGCTGCATGTGTCATGTGTTTTTACCTTTTTGATTCAGTAACCTTAATAGCAGTAGAATTTTCTGATTGATTATTATAAATGAGTCTTGGGCTCTCTTTGTCCTCCAATGGGCCGCAGGAAACTCACAATGCATTGCAATGGTTTGGGTGCAATGTAATAATAATGTCGTCCAATCCGGATTTCGGATATGACTGCCATCTCTATAGATAATAAACAACTGCGCAGTTCATGTTAAGTGCACAAGTGCACTTTACTCCCTTACTCCCATTCCGATGGTATCAGACACCACCGTAGAGAAACCAGGCGCAGGACCGACTGCTTAATGTGATTTCAGAGCCACGGGATGTAAACACCGCCAACTTCCAGACTCCGGACAGTTATTAGAAAGTGAAAATAAGCGGTTTTGTTTTCTGCGAAACGGGATCGAACACGAGACTTAATGTCTGTGGTACTGAAACTCGAGGCCGCCAGAGACTCTGCAATGTAACATGATATTTAAACGCCTCCGCTGTAGAACATTCTAGATATATTTTTGTCATGTTCCCGACTAAATCTAATTATCCCATACGTGCTTTAGTAGTATTAAAGAAGGCCCCCCCACAATTACAGCGCTCCTTTGAACATTTATATTTCGTCGTGATATAAAAAGGTTTCATGTTAATATTATCGTACGTTTAATGTTGTGTTTTACAAGCAAGTCACCACGGCTTCACCCGCGAAGAACAGGCGCAAACAAATTATACACTAAGACCTTACCCGGGAACTGTTGTATCTAGGACTGAAAACTGCGTGAAAATCTATGAAGTAGATTTTTAAAAAATCGACCACATACAGACACAGAGCTTACGCGGCCTTTTATAATATATGAATAGTTTTTTTTTTTTGTATACGTAAGCAAAAGAGGAATCGGAGCGTTTATACGACTACCGACGCTCATGAACATCCTCACAATTACTATAGCGATGGTTTGCCCTCCTTTCCTCCTCACCTCACAAAGACCAACGACTGCTCACAAACCGCACTTTACGCCAGTATCACGTGAGCGAGGGGTACCACCTCAGTCTTGCCGGCCCTATCCCGCTGCAGTGCAACATGGCACTACCTCTTACTGATGTACATATAAAGTTACTGAATTTGAGTAATTTCTTAAGAGTCAACTCGCTCCCTTGGGGATGGAAATTGGAATTACTTCCTAATCTTTCTCTTTACAGATAATATTTAGGATTATTTTGGCTTGCTGCGAAAACAGGTATGGGCGAGTTTAACATGCTTTTGGTCAGTTTTTCAAAATGAACTTGAAAAAGAATATAAGATAATCTCGTCAGTATTTGAACTGTGTATTATTCAGTATTAATCAGTGAAGCGAGGTGCTTTATACAGACGAGTGCAAAGAAAAATTTCTTAATGATGATCGGCGTGTTAGAGTGTGGAGACGACGCGGCGAGCGGTTTTCGGAGTCCTGCATTCACGAAGTTGACCGTATCGGTGGTCCCAACATAATGGTTTGGGGTGGGATTAGTTTACACGGTAAAACCGAGCTCACCATTTTAAATTCGGGTACCGTAACTGCAGAATGTTACATCGAGGACATCATCAGGCCTCAAGTGATCCCATTTGCACAGCGAGTGGGGCCTGGACTCATCCTGATGCATGATAATGTCCGTGCACACACAGCTCGATCAACCCAAACTGTCCTAGAAGGGGCTTTCTTATATTGAGGTATCACCATGGCCAGCTAAAAGTCCAGATTTAAATCCGATCAAGCGATTGTGGAACTAATTGAGACGAAAAGTTAATGAGCAAGGGGTCTACAGAAAAAAGCAGCTGATTGACGCTTTAAAAGATGCTTGGGAGGAGATTCCAGATGAAAACGTGAGGAATTTAATCCAGAGTATGCATACCAGGCTTCTGGAGTGTATTGCTAAGAGAGAGGACATACTCGATTTAAAAAGAAGAAACAAAAGTGACAAGAACAGTAGTTTGTCTTTTTCCGGTGATTTGTTTTGTTCATGTTTTTCATTAAAAATGGCCAATTTTATTATGAACATAAAAAAACAATTCATGATCATTATTTAAAGCAATTTTTAGCCTATATTATAATCGATAACAATATTTTGTAGTTAC
>JAFELO010001587.1:220991-238457 GCA_017140195.1 Eumaeus atala
GATTATTAATACAATGTTCGTTATTTATATACAGATAATCAAATATATATCTTTTCATTGCTTCCATCATTTATTTTCATTCAATAATTTAGATTAATTGCCAGAAATTCCCGAACACTATATTCTTTGCCAGTAGCCAATTTTTAAGTCTGGTGCATGCAAATTTCAAATGAGCTGATGTTATAAGGCTGGTAGTGTTCTACGACGTTTCCTACGATTTGTAAGTAGCGGGTGGTCCAAAGGGTGAAGTGTGATATTGTAGATTATGCATGTTAAGACGTCAGTAATCATGATATAACTCTTGCTGCTTGTCTCTCCAAAAATAGCTTCAGTTCAAAAATATTCCATTCGAAAAAGTAATTCTTAATAACAAAGATGTTCTTGTTTATCTCGAGAGAGCTCTAAATCCAAGCGCCTTTTATATCAAGACACCTAAGTACCTACTTATGCAAATAAAATATTAAGTACTAAACAAGACGTGAGAGAGGAGACGCGCCGTCATTTCAGTGCCAAATTAACTCTTTTCTGACTCCAATGAAGTTGTTTTGAGATTCGCTTTTGAAATGGTTTCAAGTTTTGTTTAACAACAAACTTCAATGGAGCTGTTTATTCTTCCGTGCTATAAATAAAAAGTGGAACACGTATGGTTTTTTTATAGCAAAAGGGAAAAGTATCGTTAAATATGAGGTGCAACGCTACATTGCCGCTGTATTGTGCCAGCACGACTGGGGCACGTTTCATGCGGCTTATGAGTAGCCGGTGACACATTGAAGGATAGGAATAAAGGAGAGAACGCATCGATATAACAATAATGTGGCTACATATAGCATAGTCAAACGTCAAACTTTTGACACCCTTGAAACACCCACATATTTTCTTTCTTCACCATCATCATTATCGGCCATTATCGGTCCACAGCTGGACATAGGCCTCTTTCAATGAACGTTGGTCGTCTTAGCGATCGATCTGCTGCTACTTGCATCCACCCCGAACCGGCTACTGCACGGAGATCTTCCCACCTGGTCAAGGGTCGACCAACACTTCGTTTTCTTAAACGCGTCCTTCTGAGTTTGCGGCCAGCCCATTGCCACTTCAACGAGCTTATTCGTTGCGTGATATCGGATTTATTTCTCAGCCTTATGACTTCGTTGCGAATTCTGTAATATTATCTGTAATGAAATATTACTTATAATGAGCTTCTAAAGAAAAATCTTGCTAACTAACAATAATGTCATCCTAGCCGAATTTCGGCTGCAAGGCCATCTCAGTTGAGAACAGCCACTTGCGCAGGACACATTGTATAGCTCAAGTGTCTGCGCAGGCACAAGTACACTCTCCATTCCTTCATGTTCCTATTTCGACGGTTGTATGGGATTGTTTAGACTGCGCTCGGTTACTTATTAGAGCCTAATTGCATAAATTTACCAGATTAATTCCATATAATTTTTTTATTTATATTAGTAAGTTAGTGTTTCTAAATTAATTTTTCAAGTCTACTACAGCAAAAGAACCATTATTACAATCTGGTTAAGGAGTCCTCGCCCTCCTTCACCCATCCCCCCATTGGCCATCCATCTTTTACAAAATAAGCCAAACTCGACAATACCTCTAATGTAAATTCGTATAATACAAGCTTGTTATTTTTGCATTGCAAATATGAACATCTTTCAATAACCTTAACAAGTCTTCAGCATCCTTAGTGACGACGCTTCAGGACTACACTCGTAATACCCTTTACGAACCTCTGCTGCACGTTTAACTTGGTAAAATATGCAAAATTCAATTTTATTCTTATTGACACAACGACAACTTGGTCGTAATAATAATCTGGAAAGTTGTTTTAGTTCCTTTGAATTGCGGTATTAGTTAAACTTGCCGCCATTTGAGTGTTTTGTTTAGGTTTTAAGAAGATGAAAAATTATATTTCTTAACTACTTTGAAGTTTTGATTTATTTTAATCAATAACAATTATATTAATTTTGTACTAGTCATTTATAAAGAAATAAATTAGATTTCATTAACCGTGACTTCTACGTCCGCTACTAGAAAACGGTTCCGGAAAAGATAAGGCACTACTGTCAAAGCACGCGTTCGAGTAACATTTAGACATAACTTATGCTGTGGAAATAAGGAAAACCCCAATACAGCTTCGAGCTTTGGGTTCGAAAGAAAGACACACCAACCACTCTCCCGCAGATGGAAGAGATGAATCCCGATATGAGAGTGTTTGTAATGGTAACTGTAACTGTTTTATACATGGCCAGAAGGACCGAGCAGTCCCTCCTCCATCGACTCTGACGTCAGGTACAATTCGCGCACGTTTGCTAAAATGGCTACGGTGTTGACGTGAAACTTTGGCTCATCGAGAGGATTGTTACTGGTCTGGCCGTCCCGTCTACACCATCAGGCAGTTGAAAAGACTCGTACGCGGTAGTCTTAAAATACCAAACCGGTGGTATTATTTGAGCTAGGCAGATTGCGGATCATATTGGGATTAGTCCCTACTCGCTCGTGGTCGATCGTGTGTGTTGTTGTCCGACTTGACGAGTACCTCAGTTGTAAAGCATGTTTCGCGTTCCACCCAGGGTTTCTGGGTGTCCATGCACAGAATGGATTATAAACATTAAAGAAATAAAAATGAAATAACACAATTTATCGATATTTACGTATTACCTAATTATTAAGCTGCTAATAATAATAATATTACACAAAAACTGTATAGCTTTTGTGTAATATTATTTGACTTTTCAGCCGAAAATTGGCCTGATTCTCTCTATGCAAGATCCCCATCAGCTAAGAACCTTGCCGGTCGTATGCACCTTCAATACGTAATCTATTTAAAATTCTTGTAGTGTAATGGGGCGAGAGATAAATTACAAACGCCGAGGGAACATGTGTGCCCGTCACGCAGAGCATGATGGATGGCGGATAAAATCGGCAGGGGATACGCTAAGCCAACTCTTCTATCATTTATGCCCGGTAATTATGATTATCTTCGTTTAATGTCATTTTGATTATGCATAACGAAACTTGTGAAATACATCTCGTGGTATAGCCATATGGGTGTTTTTTTTACTGCTCTATGTTTTCGGAAAAGTCTAGTGCAGCTTCATCTGTTCCTATAAGACACGATGGGCGACGGTCTAGGTGACATTGTGATCGTTAGGGGGACAGACCCCTCCTTCCCACAGATGGTAAGGATTCATCCTGATAGTTATTGAAGTTGGCCAAGGCCTTTCTAAGCAGGGGGGCAGCTCAAGCGTGACATCTAAAGGTGGCATTGCATTATCGAGGGGGCTGGAAGAGCTTGTTGTAACTTCATGGCTGGGTGGAATGGGTCCAAGGGCCCTCAGGCTATTGCTACAGCTGTTCTTACAGCATTTTTTCTACTTGAATTTGACAATGGGAGACAGAGGGCCCCTTTCGAGGATTTGCGGGGGTAATAATTATGCAACCACTGCTAATAGTTATGTAACCACTCAATCCGTGACCGGCGTGCTCAGATGTCTCCAGAGATCGCATTTTCGTATCCCACCTTGGTCATGAATGTTTATCTATATGTTTTATGTATGTCTATAACAAAAACATTAAATACCTAGTCTTGCTATAAGTATTGTAATATAGAAAAAAAATTGATTGCAAATAACATTTATAAATTTTCAGTATGTTATTTTAATACACAAATATAAAACAATTAAAAATATAAAAGCTAATTCGAAATGGTCTCAATTGGCTGCGATAGAGTCTTTTAAACGCTGCTTATAGAAAACGTTATCAATAGAAGTAGTCATTCTATCCATGGGGCAATTCTTCACTGCATATCGTATGGATTGTTTGACGGACTCCAAATCATCATGGCGTGTAGAGCAATCTGTACTTCCTAAAATTTACTATAAATCATATTCCAGCGGATTAAGGCCGGGTCTAGATGACGGGTAATCTGCAGCCCTGATCAAGCCCGAAACGTTCGTTTTATCGGACGTACAATAGAATTATTTATTTTATTGCACAATAGAATTTGTATAGACAGTGTCCATACCATTAATATAAAGCTGAATATTGCCTTACAATCTAAGGCCCGAATTGGAAAATCTTTTTGTGATGAATCGTCTATTTGTGGAAGAAGGCTACAGGCTATATACTAATAATAATATAATAATGAAGAGTTTGTTTATTTGAGCGTACTAATCTCAGGAACAACTGGCCCGAATCGAAAAAAATCCTCTAGTGTTGAGTAGTCTATTTGTGGAATAAGGCTATATGTTAATAATAATAATATAATAATATAATCCTAAAAGTTTGTTTGTTTGAACGCGCTATTTTAATTAACCTTTGGCCCGAAAACTTTTTGTGTTGAATAGTTCCTTTATCGGCGAAGGCTAGAGGTTGTGCCATGACGCTACGACTAGTAGGACGTTATGACGACAAAGTTAAGCGGGTGAAGCTCATGTTGTATCAGGTCACGTGGAGGAAGCGGTAGTGCCACGCTGCATAAGGGGAGGTAGTGCCAGGCATAGTGCATAATACTACATCCTCCTATGCAACGGAATGAGGCCGGCACGACCGGCGAAGTACCTCTCGCTCACTTGATACCGGCGTAAAGTGACGTCTTCAGTGACGCGTTTCGTGCGGTTTGTGGGTGCCGGTGTCCCACGGAGGGGGCGGGGCGACGCATCGGCATATTAACCATGTGGGGATATTCATGGACGTAGGTAGCCGTAAAAAAGTCCACATTGGCCGTATTCTATTCTATTAAAAAACAGAACATTCTGATTAGATTACTTCGATCTAGTGATTCGATAAGGGGCGTTTTTGTCTACGTACCATAGATAACTCATTCCAAAATTAAAATCTCACTGAATGGGAAAATAATGCCCCATGGTCAAATACATAATTACTATCGGCATAGTAATTGCCGTTCTTTCACCCGCCCCCAATGGGCCACCGACTACTCACAAACCGCACGAAATTGGTCACTTTACGGTGGTATAATATGAGCAAGATTTACCTCCCCGGTCATGCCTGCCCAATTACGCTGCAATACAGCATGGCACTATCTTTTGCTATTATAGTTTCTTAGTAACATCGAGATACATAAAACTGGTAGCAATCATCATCATTATTTTCATAAATTTATTTACAAAACAAAAAGCAAAGCATAAAAAACCGCAATTTATATTTAAATGTTACAAATTATCTTAAAATATTTCAAGTACACAATCTGTGTATAATTCATTAGATAATATAAGGTGTGTGGAGTTAGACCATGAGGTCCCGTGTTCGAGTCCAGGGTTGTTCATTGTAAGTGTATTTTATTTTTTTAATGACAGTTCGAAATCATTTAGTTGACAGTGACATATCCCGGTGTCTTGGCAAGCACGTTAAACCGTCGATCCCTAGTCAGATTTTTCTGTGGTCTTGTCATAAAGAAGCCGTGTCCCGCCGGCCCTTCGGATCGAGGGAATAGAGTATGAAAGTGCGCCTGCTGCGAGTGTGAAAGTGCGTACACACTTTAGGTACCCCTCGCTGACAAACTTCTGCGACAGCCGATGGCGTTTCGTGTAGTTTGTGATTAGGCGGTGGTCTCTTGGAGGTATGGGGTGAAGGAGAACAACACGTGCGGATGTTAATTGACAGTCATCAAATTGACTCCGATTACTCGTTTCCCCTTTATACTATAAAAAACTGGTTGTCTATAGCTTGGTTTACGATAAATTACTTTCTCTTATGATATAATAAAAGACGTCTTGTAACGCTCTCTCGCTCGCAAGCTCCGCCCATTTGGAATATCACACGTAACGTTACTATGACGTCATATTTTTAATGCATGCATCTATTCTCGATTTACAAGAAATTATGACGTCAAAAACGTCAGTTGTATTTGATTCTTTAAAATAGCACGCTTCAGCAATATTTTGTGTACCCACGGTGTATTCATATATCGGTTTAGTCACAATGGGGGCACAATGCTCTTTTAATATTTACTATGCAATTCCCGCGGCCCTCGTTCATCCACTGCAATATATATTTCACCGAAGTTACCTCGAACGTAACTTTTTAAAATACCAAAAAAAATGGCGTATTTTAAACTCGAACCTTCCCGAACGTTATGAATTTTATTGAACTTGAAATGCAAAAAAATGTATTTTGTTTATTTTTTAATACATTAATTAATTAATGCATATACAATGTTACAGTGGTCAATGTAATCATATTCTTTTTTCTTTCTTATGAGCAGAATAAATGTTGTTCATTCAAGAACATCATCAAAGCCAATTATGCAATGGTTAATTATTTTATTTGGTTTACTAATAATTATATATAATAACATATCTTTCTACCCCATGGCCCAACTCCCTTAGGGTCAGCCACGACATGCTTAAATTTTTACGCCCTTTTAATATCATTGCTGGTCATCCCCATCATACTTTATCAGCCCCCTGTAGGACATGAGTCTTTTTCAATGCCAATAAGAGCAATTATTTGGCGCTCGCATCCGGAATCGGTCTGTGAAAATTTACAAACCATACATTTTTCATTGTCTATATCATTAGAAATATTAAGAATATCATTACACATATTGTCCAAAACAAAGTCCCCAAAAGTCGTTTGTCTGTAACTGATCGATTTCCTCAAAATTTACAAAACGGATTTTCGTGTGTATTTCATCCATGGAGTTTCCTGAGATTGTTTGATGGTTTTGGTGTATAATTTATTAACAGCCGAAGCCGGGGGGTTCTATAGTATAACATAATATCAACAGTAAGGTTAAGATCGACGACCCAAGAACATATTGCTTCATAGACTCGGTCTGCGTGAACTTGCCGCTAGTCGGGATCAAACTTCACCTGCACAAGTCAATTCAAACTGCAGGCATAATTGGCTGATGTCAATTATAGGTCCGCCAGACACGCTCTAGACTGGCAAAGGGATTGTGGCTCGCCGTTAATTACTGCCGTGGTCTACTAATCCCCTGTAATCTATGTGGTTATTTCAAAGTAGGCACAGTCCAAAAGGACCATTTTTCCTTTATAAACATTGCGTTAATGTTCCTTAAGGCAATTCCTTAAGGTTACAAAATACTATTTAATAATAGAACAAACTGAAAACGAACATATTAAATAAACAATAATTTGCAGAGAGACGATAGAATATCGTCAAATATTCATCACCATTAGCCGGATGACGTCCACTGCTAGACAGACCTCCCCTATTACTCGCCTATCATCATTTTTAATTGTTTTTTCACCCGAAATTTAATTTACTATTAAACGCACTATTTCCAATAACTATTCCCCGGTATAAATTGCACAAGTTTACCAAATCAAAGCGTGCAATAGAAAGTAGTTTTCTTTGACTTTAGCTATCAATTATGTTTAGTACCTTTTAGTTTGGATGTTTCGAATGTTAATTGAAAACTGCAGATTGAAAATTCTTGAGTGTAACTTGATTCTACAAAGAGCATCACTGCTAATAAGGGGAGGCACCAGGCACCCGGATTGGACCGCTCGGGGAGGCACGTCTCCCGCATGGTTTCGCTACAGAGTGACAGGTTTCGTACGATTGGAGTTTCCACCTTCCGCCTTTCCCATCGGCCCCTCCTATGCATGACGCTGTCTCTTATTAATGATCCCAGATGAAAAAAAAAAACCGATGAACTTCTATGGATAATTTTAATAGCATTCATAGCATCACCAAAAGGGGTAGGTCCCTCCGAGAGAAGACCCAAAAATCTAGTATCGCGATCTCAATCAGATCTCAAGTATAGCTGAACTTATAATTCTACCCGCCCTAACTGTATTCCTTCTTACTTAACATATTCTACAGCGTTGTCAAAATTGACCGACTCTGCTTGCTGCCACTTTGAAAATATTTCAACCTTCACTACAATCAAGTATCTTATTCAATCATTAATAACCCCGTATCAGTCGATAATGCTTGAAATAAGTCGACTATTAATTTGAAGTAACATGACGATGTCTGGTGGTACGTGGGTTTCAAAAAGGACAAATCAGCTCGCATTATGGCGAACGACCGTGCCTCTATCGTATTTCATATAGATATACTCTAGTTCTTATAGTTATGGTCGCAGTCAAGTTGGCAAGCCCCGGAACCTGAAACATTTTTTTTTGTAATTTAATATTATTGAAAAGTTAGAGGGCAAACAAAAGTTATATTAAATTACATACCTGTTCGACCTGAATTTTGAACTCCTAGCTATAGTTACCATAATTTTGAAATAAAGTAGAACATATTTTTATAATCAACAGAATACGGCAGCGTGTAAAATTATTTATGCTGGTGTTCCTCAGGGTAGCGCTCTGTCACCTCTTCTCTTCTGTATTTTCATAAATTCTATCTGCCAAAAAATATCTTCACCCAGCATATGTATGCAGACGATTTATAGATTTACAGACAATCTCCTCTGCAATATCTCTCAAATGCTATTAAACAAACTAATAACGATCTTGAAGGCATACTACAGTGGAGTAAAAGCTATGGTCTATGCATAATAATAGGCAGCAGTCAATTAAGTGGAAAAATCGACTGGGAGAAACTTCTGAATATTTATGTAGGGGGGTCTGTAATACCTTTAAGTAAAACTATCAAAAGCTTAGTGATACACATAGACCCAAGTTTTTCATGGCATGTACAACTTACAAGAGCTGCGAAAAAGAATGTTATGATGTAGTTTCTTTCATACGATTAAGTAATTTTCTTCCGATTCCTACAAAAAATTCTCTCGCGCAATCAATTCTACTTGCCAATCTTAGACTACGCAGACGTGTGTTACTCCATGGGAACCTTTTGTCTGCACTCGAATGCTTACAAAATATTTGAATTCGGTTCATTTTTGGGATCCGTAAATACGAGCATATCTCTGAATATCGTCAAAGGCTTCCCATCAGATTGCGTCGCAATTCCCAAATCCTTCACCTTTGCTTTTAATGTGCTCTTCAATCCTTCTACTCTTGCATACTTAAAAGAAAACTTGTCTCACCTCGGCGACAACACCCCTATTCTTCGTTCTTCAACCAAATTAACTCTGTCCTTTCCTGTACACAAAACGACATTCCTTGAGTACTCCTATACGGTGACAGCCATACGATTATGGAACGCTTTGCTTGTAGTACTCGTAGTCCATAACAGTCTTCAAAAAGCGCCTAATTGAACATTACCTCGTATTAGCTGGCTCGTTAATCGCCAATGCTCATCTTTTTTTATGCGATTTATATATTATAAATGTATGTTTGTATTTAAGCATGTATCATATAGATAGTTAAATATTTTATTATTATAATACATTGAAATATGATAGTTTAGTGATTATAGTATATTTAAATGTTAATAATTAGGTTACTATTCTAGTTTCCTCCTTATTATCAATTGTGCCAAATGCTACGTTCTTTATGTACACTGTTTCTCTGTCTTATTCTGGTTTTCTGGAAGAAACCGGTTGTAGCGGTAAGACCGCCTTCTTGTGCCTGTTTCTAGATCTTAAGTAAAATTTTTGTAATTGTTATTTGGTACAAAATTTTTTATTTATTTAATATGACTGACTATTGATAACATTCGAGATGCACGGGATCTGTGCAAGGGTCAAGCATACTGAACTTCCTTGAAGTAAACTACGCTCTTTCTGTTATGATGTTATCGGCGACGGGCCGACAATTTTATATAAAAACGTTAGATAAAATAACGATGCATCATTCATCGTAATAGATATTGCCGTTACATTGCATTGCAATCGAACAGACGAAATTGACCTCTACCATTTTACCGCTTGGAAAGTAAGGTACATATTTTGTAATAAAGAAGATACTCAAAAAATATCAACCTAAAATGACCCCGATGATGCTGGCTATGATATTTCTTTTTGTGAGGCTTGTATGTCAAATGACGGTTCGTATAACTGCCCTCTTCATTAGGTAACGAAGTACACCGAGATTATACGTACACGTTAGATGTCTGTAATTAACCTGAATAACGGCTGGGTCATAAACAATTTTTTTTAGCTTAAATCGATTTTATATTTTGCTTTCTTTGAACTACATAAGTTTATATATCGACTAGTTCTCAAATGGTCTCATCTCAGCAGACGAGCGATTTGTTGTCTAATAAACTCTAAGCTTTATTGCAGTGATTACGATTCTTTAGGATTTTTAGTAAGGGGTAGTGCCAGCAGAATTGGACCGGCACGACCAGGAAGGAACTTCTCGCTCACTTGATACCACCGTAAAGTGACAACTACGGTATCGAATTTCGAGCGGTTTGTGAGTAGCCGGTGGATCAATGGGGGAGGTGAAAAGGAGGGCAAGGCATCGGCATATTGAATATGCTGATGTTCATAGGTGTTGATAATTGTAGAATGGCTCGGGTTGCTTGTTTGTCCCCCTATGCTATGAAAAAAAGAAAAAAAAGAATGTCCTCCAAAATGTTGTAATTTGTGGTCGCATTACAAATAAACAAGTAACTTTACAACTATTTGCCGTATAAAAAGGCCGTAATTAAAGGTACCCTTCGTTATTCACCTCCCTGGTTATTAACAAATTTAACGTTAGCAGGCATCTAATACTTTGGAATTTGAAACTGTAATTTAAAACGATCATTATTAGCCAGCACAAACTTTATCATTGATTTATTTTGGTGACGCAAAAAAAACGCACTTATGTATCGTAATCAGCTCTGGGTGGGGTCTGATGGTGTAAAGGGCTCGCGGCTTGGAGTTGTAATGAATATCCACTAAAACGACCGCAAGTGCTATCGGCCTTTGCTATGCAACCGCCACAAAGAGGTTGTCATGCACCACAGGACAAACTTACGAACTTCGCAATAATGCCATGAGTGTCGGTTTCTAACTGTCCTTTTTGTACTTTTGCATTGTCCCGTGCACAAAATAGTGCTAAAAGCTCTACTCGTGTTTGTTTAGAGGGTACCTCTTCCCAGAGGTACAGCCCCTCGCAGTTCAATTGAATTCGCCGGGTTCTGGATTAACCTCAAGCGCTGGAGACCCTCCAAATCCTGAATTATTATGGTGAACATCATCCTGCCTAGTCCAACGATCGATTAACTAATGTTTTTAACTACTACTGTTTAGGAGGAAAACCAGCAATCGAAGTCTTTTGACGTATAGCACTTACATACACATCATTAGTACATTATTTTTCGAATAAAATTAAAGCGTAATTAAAAGCGTGCACGTGTTCGATCATGGTTCTCCCATGCCCCGGTACAACTTCGCACTTTTAGATTTTATCGGTTCCTTTGTATGTTGTTTCACGGTACTTTTAACATACGTATACTGTACCTCAAGTATTTGTCATGACAACAGACATCGTGGTCACCGTCAAATTTCTCAAAATTTGTTGAAAGAACCTAATTATTTTAAGACAAAGGTTGTTAGTAAAATTATCCTTGGAACGGTTCTCTGGAAAGTCGTACCATTTGCTTGCTCATAAATCAAGTCAAATATTCCCAACGTGTCTCATTTGGGGGAACTAATTTTGTAGCAAGTGTTCGGTAATTTGGAACAAGTGTTGTTTTTTGCATAATTTCATGTTCTTTACGATTCAGAATGCGTAATATAGTTACGTTTAGTCTTTCGGAGTTCCGCAAGTATAAACATTTATGTTTTAAATTGTTTCTTTTTTAAATATTAGTATACGTAAAAATGAGCATTGAAGACAACTAATAGCATGTCATTCAGATAAACTGTGGTTATGGTGGCTTGCTTTGCTTTCCTACAACCGATCTCTGGAAAATATGCGTTATATATCTTACGTTTACGCTCCTTAGATATTCCCGTGGATCGCCCATGAGAAAATAATGTCCAGTCTATGTGAGCTGAAGATCAGCAAGCTGCTCTTGACCATCTACCGAGAGACAATACTAATTTTCTTCGGTCATATTATGCGTTCACCTATGCATACACTGGACAAGTTTCTCCAGTATTTGCCCGATTATCCTGGGACAAATAGAGGGCAAACGTACCAAAGGAACATCCTTTGGCACGTTTGCCCTCTTTATTATTATCTGTATTATTTCTTTAATCCGGCATGGCCCACCACACTTCCCCACCGCTGCTACTCCTGTGTTTCCCGGATCGACAGCAGCCACCACTTGTGACCTTTGATATGATCGCAGGGAGCCCGAGGGAAAGCTGAAAACTGCCTGGGGACCCAACAATTTAATCAGAAGGAAATAGCAAGAGTAGGAAGTATTTCTACTTTCAATTTAGCTTTAGTAATGAAAACGATACTTGTGTTTAGCGTAAAAAACATACATACTTTTATATTTATAATATTATTATGTGCCGGGATTTAATACGGAACACCACACAATGTGGACAATTCGATCTTTGAGAGCTAATATCTTTTTACATTATACTTAGAAATGAAATATGACCTTAGCCGTCGTTAAATTAAATGATAAGCAACAAAGCTCCTGTGTATTATACTTCTTCATGATTACTTAATTTTTTGGCAAATTACCTTTATTTTATAATGTAAAAAAGGGAACAGCCAGAGTTTAATGTCTACTAACCATAGACTCCCAAACATTTTCTATGTCCAAACTGATAACATATACACAAAACTAATTGGTTAATCTTAATAGATTGTATTACTATACAAAGCATGTAATTTTGATTGTTACGATAAATAAAATAATAAAAAACGTATTTTATTTGGCGCGTTGCTCTCCCTATCTCTACACGGCCATTGAGAACCACAAACACAATAATAAAAAAACAAATCTGACCACATTGCTTAGCTCAGCTTAGGCTGGTTCATTGTGTGAAGTTCGTAATGTGTGCGATAAATACTTGTGATTTTATAAATTTTTGAACAAAAAAATCGAACATAGTTTCTGCAAATGGAGCAAATCGAGTAGCGTGCCGTCATTAAGTACCTATATAAGAAAGGCTATCATGGAAAACCATCCATGATGATATGGTCAATACTTTAAGAGATTCTGCTTCATCATATTCATCCGTCGAAAAGTGAATAGCAGAATTCAAGCAAGTTAAAGAGAGTTCGAAATATGAACTCCGCTCTGGAAGGCCTGCGACCAGTACTGACGAAAATATTAAAAAAGTACTTGATTTACTTAATCATAATTTTATCAAATAAATGATAAAGATTATGATTTAATGTTATGATAAAGATTAGTGAGATAGCCGTGATTGTAGGCATCTCTTATGAAGGAACTTAAACATAATAGTCAACGAATTGGGTTTCCACAAGGTGTCTGCGAGGTGGGTTCCGCGACTGCTTTCAGTTGAATAAAAAAAGAACGCAATTTACTATTTCACGTGACTGTTTGGACTTATTTGAAGCCGATGCAGATGGTTTTTTGAATCATTTTGTTGCAATGGACAAAACATGAGATACAAATATTCAGTACTGTACTCCAGAAACAAAACAACAATCGAGACAGTGGAGAAGACCTAGTTCACCAGCCCCTAAAAAGGCTAAGGCGATGTCATCAGCAAATAAGGTAAATGGCTTAAGCATCCTGGGGCTGAAAGAGTGTGATTATGATTGATTACCTACAGATCAGACTATAAACTATAAACTCTGATTACAACTCTCTTACTACGTCGCTTACGAGAGGAAATAAGAGAATAGCGTCCAGGATTGCGCTATTATTGCAGCCGCCAGACATTTTTCAGTTCCCTAACCTAAAAAATTACTTGGGAGTTCAAAGATTTTCGATAAACGACGAGATCAAAACAGCAGTAGATGCATATTTTGACTCTAAGGTCATTTAGACGGTTGATTTTTTTTTCAACTGCCTAAATGATTTAAATGGGATATGGCAAAAATGCATCGAATTTTATGGTGATTATGTAGAAAAATTAAAAATATAATTGCTTTAGTATGTGTCTATTTTCTTGATCAGGCCTAATACTTTTCTATCCACCTTCGTATAATAGCAACAATAAAAAACAGTAAGCATCAAGGGAAATTAAAATTCTATACATTAATCTAAACATGTAAGGGATATAACCATAGAACGTGCATAGAATATATCCTAAAATATCCGGGGAGTAAATAATTTTACAAAATATGATAAGGAATTTCTTGGTATTGGTAAAATGGCGTGCGTTGTCAGGATGCGTAAGGATGGAGTAAAAATTCGGCGACATTTGGAGGAACTCGAAAATCGTCGGGACGTGATCTGAATAATTATGTGGTGGGTGGAAGATAAACAGGTTATATCTGGTGTTGAATTTTGAGTTTTATTGCAAGAATTTGTTTAGATATCCACGATCATTTAAGACTGTTACTATGGGCACTGATCGATATCTTGTTAAATCGTTAAATATTTTATTAAATCGATAAGAGTTTACTCCACAATTGGAGTCCAACATCTAAACTATACGGTTTTAATTGTTTTCTTTGCACGTTAAGTGAACTATGTCGCTGAAATTACTTGTTTTGTAAACACAATAGCATAAACATGCTACTTATTCGTCGCTGGGCTGATCATTTGTTCGTTTATTACCCCAAATAAGACGAGTTAGGTAAGCACTTAGGCCATTATTTCACTATTAAGAAATCAAGATAAGTAACACTCTACATCTCACATTCACAACGCTACTCACACTCCAGAAGTTCCAAAATGAAAGAAACACTGCATCATTTAGTGATGGTGCTGAAAACAAAATGGTTGAAAATTCGCTTGACGTTCCAAATTATTAAGCTGTCATTTGAGGCTGTACGTGCGCGGAATTACGCGTTGTGCTGTGTTGTGAGTTGTTAATACTTGATTCAATTAAGTAAATTAACATTTGATAACGTTCAACCGCGTCTGGAATTCATAATTTATAATGAGGTTTTAAATAATGTAGACATTTCGTGTCGTTAGAATATCCGCATTAATAAAAAGTAACGCTATACAGCTTTAGACAAATGAGCTGTATGGGATTATTTTATCATGCGCATTTAATATTATACTGCGTGGGCGATCCGGTCCACTCGGCCAAGATAATAATCCCTTAAGCTAATCTTAAATTACTATCCGTATACATTTTCACCATCTGCAGGAGAGGAGCTCCCTCCTCAGTCACCATATCGTCCACAATCTCATCTAGACCGTCGCCCTACGCATCTTGTAGTAACCGATGAAGCTGCACTGGAAACATACGTCAGCATAAACCAGTCATAAAATGAAAGATTGTAGTCCGTTGTCTTAGTGACGAGAGAATTAGAATGAGCGGTACTTCGACCGAAGTGTCTTTTGCAGAGCTCTCAAAGAGCTGAGCTGAGAATGATGATCACTCGATATTGGAAAGCTCAAATCTCTATATAGATCTAATGTGCGAATGTGTCATGGATAGCCTTTTTTATAATTTTGGGGAAACGCATTTACGCGCCTTCTAGCTACTACTACTAGCCCTGGGTGGTGTCTAGGGGTGTGTGGGGCTCGCGGTACAGTATAGTGCCAGTCAGCGCCCTAAGGGACCGACTCTGCCTCCACAGATGGGGTTGTCCAGTAGTGCGGGACAACCCAAATTTGGGACAGTGTAATTGTCACCCCATTCCAACAGTCGCCCCTAGCGCAAAAGCGCCTCCTCCTGTTGCTCTTCTGCCCCTCTTTTTGTACGAGGTGTACAAATAACGATCGTCCACTCGCTCTTTCAATCCCCCTCGGTTCAATCCTGGCTACTGAGCCCCACCGCCACAACAAGGCTTGAACGATGGCAGATGTTATTGTTACCGTGTGCATTAGATTCGCTTAACTTTTTAGGGTTTGGGTGTATATTTTATATGTATAGGATAGTTCATGTGTCTACGACTGTTCACACAATGCTTGCTACACAAGGCTTGCCCTTGTACACAATGTGCCGTTAACACGTTTATAAGTTCAATGCAAAATATATATACCGAATATATATACCGAATATATATACCGAATAATATATATATACCGAACACAGTGAGAGGATTTTTTTATAGGATGTGGGGCAAGCGAGCAATCGAAGAGTTTTTATGACTACCGACGCCCATTAAGATCCACATAATTACTAAGCAGTTGGGTTGTCCTTTTTCACCCCCCCCCCCATGGGCCACCGGCTACTCACAAACTCGACACTGAAGATGTCACTTTACGGCGGTATCACCTCGTCCTATGTAGCATGGCACTTCCTCTTCCTATGCAACGCACCATACGGTCGGTTTACGCTGTGGACATAATAGTTAAGGGAATGTCTATTGGCGTCGGTAGCCATCATAAAGCTCAAAGTGATTGTTCTCTCCCTTACCCTTAACCAAGACATTGACGTAATGTCACATTCTAATATGGTTGGCACCAAATTGATGGTTAAGACCATCAATTTGGTTATAAGTAACCCAATCAGATATGTGATAATATACCCGATATTCAGATTTGTTTATTTGAATTACTTTTTGAAAAATAATCACATCTATATTTTAATATTTGTTGAATAATTTGGTTCAATAAAAACTCTAATATTTTATTAAACCAATCATCATTAAATGGCAATATTAGTTAAATCTATTTGATCAATCAAGTTAGGAGGTTATTTTTAAATGTGCAAACAACAATCATTATTTAGTATTACAATAAATAATTAATTAATTTCAATGACTGGTTGTTATAAAATTACCCTATACTAAGTCTGCGCATAAATGTTGCTACAATAAAAAATAAGAAATGTCACATTTGAATTTGCAGTCTGTCATTCTTATACGATTGTTCATAGTGTTTTCTCAATTTGGCGCCAGTATATTGTACAATAGTTGCGATATTAGAGGGAATGGAATCGCTGCGATGACAATACGTAAAGCAGGTATGTAAACAAATGTAATTTTTAAAACTTTCCATACACATAATATTTGTCAAATTTATGTGTACGGGGCTATTTATAGGTACAGTAAGACTCCCTCTGTTTGTAGCAGAGGAGACGCACTGGTCATTTCTTAAATGATAAGTTAAAGTTGAATATGGTGATAAAATCGAAGCAACTACTGAAGCGAAAATTTTATGTTAAAAAAGTCACATCCGTATGTGACTTTTTTACAATTGAGCAAAATTTCAAGAAACAAATTCACAGTATTAATGCTCAAAGCTCTAAGTAAGCCTCACAATTAATCGATATAGTGTAGAGTAGGCATTATCCGACATCAGCGTTGGTTTGCTGTTAGCTATGAAGGAGGGACTGAGCCACATTTTTTTGAAAAATGTATAAAAACATCGGCACAACTATATTAAGGGTACCATTCTTGAGAAGGAATTTAAGCCCCTTAATAGCGCGCACACACGCACACACACAAACACACACCCACACGAACACGCACGCGCACACGCACGCGCACGCGCGTACACGCGCACACACGCACACACGCACGCGCACGCGCGCACACGCACGCGCACGCGCGCACACGCACGCGCACGCACGCACACGCACATACACGCACGCACACGCACGCGCACACACGC
>JAFELO010001587.1:238575-264016 GCA_017140195.1 Eumaeus atala
CCACACCCACACCCACACACCCACACACCCACACACCCACACATCCACACATCCACACACCCATACCCATAGAAAGAGTGCGTGCTTCTATTGATAACTGGCATCAAGAAACTAAAGGACAGTATTGCAGCCAACGGAGATTACTTCAAATAAGCTTCTATTTTTAATTGTTTTATATTTGTGTATTAAACTTCAAATCACCAATCAATCAATATCAGCCCTTATCGGTCCACTGCTGGACATAGGCATCTTCCAATGAACACCAAGGCGACCGATCTCCTGCTACACGTCTGCCCACCTGGTGAATGGTCAACCAACACTTATTTTTCCTACTCCAGAAGCTTAGTGCCCATTGCTATTTTAGCGAGCTTATTCGTCGCGTGATATCGGATACCTTAGTTCTCTGCCTTATGACTTCTTTACGAATTCTGTCGGACAGAGAAACACCCAACATAGCACATTCAATAGCTACCGCAGACTTGCGGACCAGTCCTAAATTAAGATGTTTCGGGCCCGTAGATCATCACGGAGAGAAGGCATTGGTTGAAGACTTTCGTCTTCAAGCTCTGCGGTGACGTGAGAATGTGACGAAGCTTCCGGAATGCTGAATAACCCAACTGAATCCTGCTACCAGCTTCCTTCTCGAAGTTATATCTGCCTAATTGCCTGAGGACGTATTCGTCAACGACTTCAAGGATAGCACCATCGACATTGACCGGCCTAGGGAGAACGTGTTCGTTGAACATGAACTTCGTCTTGTCCTGAGGATGATGGATGGAGTATGAACATCCTGAGGTCGATACGTCGGGATGATTCATTTAGGCTGTGCAATATTTCCTTCAAGTTCTCCCACGATTCGGCCAACACAATGATATCGTCGGCGAAACGCAATAGTTAAAACAGTTTAAAGTCTTCCTGTCGCACACCCCGATGCAATTGGATGTTTGACTTTCCGGAATCAGAATGGACATAAAAGCAGCGTCATACAATCGTACTTCAACGTATTGCCATCGACCTAACATCGCTGTAAAGCTTCCAGAACAGCCCAGATTTCAACAGAATCAAACGCTTAAACTTACCCACCGTAAAATTAACAAATGTCATTTGCATTTAAAAAACAATTGTTTTCGTTGTTACAGCATTTATGGCAAAACTAGGTACAGAGCAGTTAGTATTTTTAGAATCAGCTTTCTACGACCAGTAGTCATATCTTTCTATAACTAGAACAAACATAACATGAAATATTACAAGACTTTTGTCTTGTTAACCTGAAGCAACGTTATTTTAACACTACACATTAGTTTTCTATACACATAAAGAAAATGCTATGAAGATAAATTCTCCTGTTATAAAGGGAGGGAAAACAGGAAATAATAAGTTTTTCTCTTTAACAGTACGCTTAACAAACGAACAGACCGCCTTTGGTTTGGTTTACTTATCTTTACACCCCCTCGCCCTCTATTTGTACAGTCGGACGCATCAGCGTTTTGTGCACAGTTTCAGCAGAATTTTAATTTTGTTAAAACAGCCCGAAAAGTGATATTTTGTGAGGAAATTCGGAGTTATTTTGTTGCAACCGCTCAGCAAAGCCGCAGTGAAAAATTATTTTACAGCGAATTTTTAGATTCTGAAGAAAACATTAAATTTAAGCGTCAAGCAGATTTATTTATCAGAAAATTCAGTGTCATTGTAGAACTAACCTAACACTCTTCAATAGCATAACATATGTAGTATGATGATGATGCTCCAAGTAGCCCGTGGGCAATCCAAACATCACACAGAAACAGAACCTAGGGGCTGATTGAGAGGGAGGAGGGGCTGATACACACCGGCCATTGGATGGGGTCCAATGTTACACAAAATCGGGCCGGCGATATAGTACTAAATATTCTCTAAAACTATCCCTCGTAACATCAGTACTATCTTCAATGAGGTGCCCTGGAACTGCAAACTATCAGGGGACCAAGGATAGTCAGTCCCCCAAAGAATCGGCACCACCTCCACAGACAGCCCCACACCACAGGACAACCCCACCAACTTTGGGACGGTGAAATTGTATTTGGATTGGTTCTCACCAATCCAAATTCAATTTCATTTCTCTTCCTCGTCCCTTGCACCATGAGAAAAAGAGCTTCAGTCTCCTGCAAATTTGCCCCTTTTCTTATATGAGGTATACAAAGAGCAAAAAGCGCCTCCTTTACCCGCTCCTTTGTCTCCTTGTCTTATAGGAGGGGTACAAATAGCCTAGGGTAAATCCAGACACCTTGGCAGAAGTCCGAGGGGCGGTTCAATTGACTTCTGCCAAGGCTTTACCCTAGAATTGCTGGATTTAACCTAGGCTACTGAGCCCCACCACCAAGTTAAGTCTTGAACCAGAACACACTCACTAAATACTCCACTAGAGTGTTATCGAGTCCTGTGGTATTATAAGTTCCTGACTCCGTTATATTTACTCCTAATAAGATACCAATATCTTTATAATTTTGAATCTCTTCCTTAGTAAACGGGCACTTTTTACTGTCTGCGCTTTACAATATTAGATTTTGTGGT
Source organism: Eumaeus atala (assembly GCA_017140195.1). Classification (NCBI taxonomy): domain Eukaryota; kingdom Metazoa; phylum Arthropoda; class Insecta; order Lepidoptera; family Lycaenidae; genus Eumaeus; species Eumaeus atala. The sequence continues at coordinate 241,126 of JAFELO010001587.1, forward strand.
TACGAAATGAAGTCTAGTAAAGAGACACCTGATCTTAGATAGTGCCATACTGCACAGCACCTGAATCGGTCTGGGATGTCCCGGGACGTACCCCTCACTCGCGATGCCGCTTTATAATTTATAGTCATGCTCGCTTTTCGCCCAGTTTGCGACTAATTATGCATGATCTATTAAGCGTATGCCATCGAATGGCTCTGATTTCTCATTTGTTTCTCAGTACTTTAAAATTAACCATCGATTACGTAATAAAAAAAATATTATAATACAATAAGTTGGTAGTACTTATTGTGGCAAGTGTACGTTAAACGAATGCACAAATTTCTCAGGCCAAGCGATAAAGCGTTTATGCTAATAGTCGAAGAGCAGGCAGCCACAAACAAGGATAGTTTGGCGAACAACGGGAAAGTTGGCGAATCCTTCAGTGTGTTTTATGTTTTGAATTGATTAATCAACAAAACTGGCAAAAAGTTCGAACTTTTCGAGTTTCGTTGATATTGTTATAAAAAAGAGTGGAAATTTATGCGACAATATATGCAACCTTATTTATGATTTACAGGCGATACGCCCGTTGTCTCCCGTGAATAGCACCTTTACATTTTGCTTTTGTAACATGTTTAAATGGGTGTAAACGAGTAGTCAGCGAGTAGGCGTAAATGATTATATTCTCCTATGGGCATATGTCAACACATCGACAAGGCATTTATGTAGACGTGTTGGCCTTTCCTCTTATGTACCACCGGAACATACATGATGAAACATCAAACAAATTTTGCGGCATTAACACATTTAGGTTTTTCTTAGGTCGTGCCGGCCTTATTCAGCTGCTAAGCTGTATTGCATAATATAGGATCAAGCGACTATTCACTTGATTTCAGTTCGCAATCAAATATCTAATACTCTAAAGTGCAGACAGTAAAAAGCGCCTATTTATTTTTCTTAGCTCCTCTAGTTTTACTAGGTACCTATTTAGTTTTACGAACTTTATCTAATTACGAACTTTATCTTAGACGATTTTGTATACAATGTCCTCTTAAAAGCAAATTTGGTTTATACAGGTTTAGTTCACAAGTCATTGTTATGTAGTCCGTGTATACCTGGCCTGGTTCTACACTGACTTCCAAATGTGTATGACTTTACAAGACTGCGAATTCGCACCGCTTACGTTCGCTTTATTTTAGCCCACACTTGTCGTGAATATGTTTTAGGATAGAATATGGCATTATTTTCATAAAATATGTATACCATATTGAACCAGCGAAACTCATGGACCCTAAAGTTAGAGACCCCTCTTACTGTATATTACTGTACGGGCGAGAAGCTTTTCTTAAAATATTAGGAACCATAATTGTATACGCCATTATCAATATGTAGCCTAGAACAACATAGTATGCACGCTGGTCGAACCTCGGTGCGACTTAAAATGCTCAAGTCTCAGCGTAGTTTCAGAAACGAATTCTTCCATCATAAATCGACCACTATATTGTGTACGTAGTATATTGAAAACTAAATATGGTACTGTGTAAATTTTGTCAACGCTAATCTGTAAAAAGACTCATTTTCTTATTTTATTGTTAAGATTGTGTTTTCTGGTAGGTTATTTTCTAAATCTTCGAACCAGCGCAAAATTTTATTAATATATTAAACTCTCGATTGTATTTATTCCCCTTTCCGTATATGATCTGCTAGAATGTTACGAATAAAGACAAGGTATGGTAGTATTTGGTGAGAATGAAATTACTCACTTTTCCATAGCGACGTTTCAGAAACAAACTCGTCCACCACGAGTCACCTATTTATTGTATACGTAGTAGAGCAATAACAGTTAAATTCCAGTCGCAGCAATCAAAAGCAGTGCCGATTCAGTTGATGTTTCAATCGTTATATAAATCACATCCGACATGTGGCGTGCTAATGAAAACGGTCGTAAATTGACGCCTTGTGTTCATTGCGTGTGATTTAAATTTCGCTGATTTGTTGATTGCCGATCGGCCGTTTGATATACGTAAGTATATGCCCAACTTGTGTTTTGCAAGTTGATATTTTACAGAAGATTATTTTAATTAAATGTAAACGCTAGGGGAAGGCATCTCTGTCGCGATACAATATTTAAAGGAAATACTTACCGAGGTTTTTAGCGACATTGTTTCGAGTTTTTCGCAAAAAGTTTTGAGCAAAAATGTTTTTGTTCTTCTTCTTTGAAGATTATTGTAGTCCTGATTGTGAAGCCTATACTTCTACAACAAATTCATCAAAAGCTATCTAAGTCTGTGTCCAATTTTCTTAAAATTACTGAGCGGAATTTCATACGATTTTCACGTATATTTGGGCCCTGTATATACACGGGCAAAGCCGGACCGATTCCTAGCATTAACAGAAAACGCACACATATGTTTTCACCTCTTGTATATGATATGGGGAACACTTACACACCTCCACCCATGCTCCTACACACCTCTCGGACATGGGAGAATCAATACATCGAATCATGGGAGATGCACGGGGATTTGCTTACCGGCTCTATTGCTTAGGGGGACAAACGAGCAGGGGGCTCTTCTGAAGACTACCAATGCCCATAAACATCCGCATTTGCAGGACAGCGCGTCTGTGTAAGATACGATGTCCTCTTTTCCTTTTCCCCTCCTATGGGCTACCGGTTACTCACAAACCGTACGAAATACGAAAGCAAAGCTATGACTTTACGGCGGTGTCGTGTGAGCGAGAGGTACCTCCCCGGTCGCGCGTGCCCCATTCGGCTGCAAATCATATTACTAGCAGCGCCTCGTGTTTTCACCTGCGTAACTCCGTTCTTATTGGTGGTAGCGTCTTACATATAGCCTGTAACTTTCCTCGTAAATGTAGCTCGCATACACAAAAACATATTTTTTTTCTCAAATAATATATATGTGTATATACTCTAGTTTGTCCAGTACTGTATGTATATATGTTTATCTATATATGTATATATATAATATACAGTAAACATATTTGAATGTTGGCAAGATATCCAAATGTTTCCATACATCATCGTAGAGTAGACGTGGAGTGCGCAGTGCTGATTCTGTCAGAGCCGAGCTGAGACCATGCCCGAAGAGATTTATAGCCAACTAGCAACTACGTACTGGACCACGGTGATAAGTCTGAAATCGACCCGCAGCATTGTTAAGCCTATTTTGGAACTGTTACAGAAATGTTATAAATGCTTAAGTAACTTTTATTACCAATTCAAATAATTTATTTGTAAAATGTTTTTGTTATAAGTGCGAAGGTTACTATTATCTTCAATTTTAATAATTTATTTGTAAAATGTTTTTATTCTAAATGCGGAAGTATCATTTGTTATCAATTCAAATGATTTATGTCTGAAATGTTTTTTTTTTGTTATGTCCTTAGGTTTCAATCATTTTATATAAATAAAAATTTGATTTAATGAAATGTTGTTTGTAATATTCATTAAAAATCTCTGAAGTTACTGGCCCCGATTTAATTGAATTATGGTTAACTTAAACTGTAATAACTTTGTTCAACTTATAATATAGGCTTTGTATAATATAAAACTTAAAATTTAGGAAGAGGTGGTGCCATAATGCATAAGGAGAAGGTAGTTTCATGTATGGTGCATGGTACTACATACTCCAATGCAACGGAATTGGGCCGGCACGACCGGGGAAGTACCTCTCGCTCACTTGATATCGGCGTAAATTGTCAGCGTCCCTGTCGCGTTTCGGGCTGTTTGTGAGTAGCCGGTGGCCCATTAGGGGGGATGAGTGGAGAGCAACGCATCTGCGTAACGATCATGCGAATGTCCATGGGCCTTCCTTGTATGCCCCATATTTTATAGCATAAAAGAGGCGAAATTTCATTTTAATTCAAAACTATTTTATGGCTACAGGGTAGTACAGGCAAACGAGTAATTGGAGCATTTTCCCCACTACCATGCCCGTAGACTTTCACATTATTGTCATACGTTGCAAGCCTATCCTCCACTGCTCCAATTAACCACGTGTTGTATCTAAGAAATATCTTGATTCAGGACACATTATAAAATATAAATTTATACACTTCTGCTGTCTAGTACCCATTATACTAAACTTTGTAACTAATGATGAATATTGAGCTATTGTCCAGTACGCGGTTATTCTGTTACATTGCTTGTTTAGTTCTGTGACGTCAGGCACTCTGAGACATGGCGAAGAATTGAAATGTTCGCAGGCAAATCGCTAAATAATTACTTAACAAATGCTGGTTTAGTGGATCAAAATGTTATTATAAGATCCGTGGGCGTCGGTGTATTTTCAGTTCTGATTTAATTATGACAAACTTCTCCGGCGGTTATCAAGAATATAAACGAGATTTTGATCGTGCCTTTCCCCCGTGCAGCACACGAGCAGTCCGGAGCCTTTGATAACTACTGACGCCCATAAATGATATAAGCAGCACACGAGCAGTCCGGAGCCTTTGATAAATACTGACGCCCATAAATGATATAAGCAGCACACGAGCAGTCCGGAGCCTTTGATAACTACTGACGCCCATAAATGACATAAGCAGCAAACGAGCAGTCCGGAGCCTTTGATAACTACTGACGCCCATAAATGTTATAAGCAGCACACGAGCAGTCCGGAGCCTTTGATAACTACTGACGCCCATAAATGATATAAGCAGCACACGAGCAGTCCGGAGCCTTTGATAACTACTGACACCCATAAATGTTATAAGCAGCACACGAGCAGTCCGGAGCCTTTGATAACTACTGACGCCCATAAATGTTATAAGCAGCACACGAGCAGTCCGGAGCCTTTGATAACTACTGACGCCCATAAATGATATAAGCAGCAAACGAGCAGTCCGGAGCCTTTGATAACTACTGACGCCCATAAATATTTCCCGTAATACGAGTCCTCCTTTCCACCTCGCCTCCAATGCGCCTACATTTCAGTGGTCAAATTATTTTATCTTTCCAGGTTCTGTAACACTATCAATGGCGTATTTCTACACTTTAACGTCTTAAAAATAATACAAGTGACGCCTTTTGTCAGAAATGACATTTACTATTGTAAATCTATGCGAACAGTATAATGCTGAATAGTTTGTTTGTTTGATTTAACGCGCTAATATTCAGGAACTACTAGAATTGTATAAAATGTTTGTGTGTTGAATAGTCAATTTATCGAGGAAAGCTGTAAACTATATAACATGACACTTCGACTTACAGGACCGTAGTTACGAGTGAAACCGCGCCGGTCTTCAGTAATCGGTCTAGTAATTTAATTAGGTAATTTTTTGTTTTTAATAATGTCTACGTATTATGCTGGTGTTCTCTTATTATTGTGTAATTTGCGACACAGTAGTAAGAGAACACCTGAAATGGCCAGTCGTTAATCTCCGAAAAACAAAAACTAAAAAATAAGTTTTTCAAATAAATATAAAAATGTTTTATTAATTAAAAAAGTAACGAATGGCGCATAAACTACAACAGTAACAATAAAGACAAACAAATGCTCTCGTTTATGCACGTGTGAAGTCGGGCCATCCGGGGGAAGTACCGTCGAAATTACAATCAACCACCTTTTGTCAGAGCTGCGGTCCGAAATCGTAATGGTCACAATAGATTGTGATGAATCTGAGTTCCATACGTGCGTGGCTAGAAAAGTGGATCGATGTTTAACTAAAATACCACTCACCACACGCCTTGCATAATTCTAACTATAATGAACTTACTTTTGAAGTTCTTGCAAAATGATTTACGTGGTATTTTTATGTGAAAATCACTTGTGTATTGTTTTGATCTTTTATAATGCGCGATTGTTAATTATTTTCTAACAATAGAAAAGTTTTTTTTTTTTTTTGGAAAAATTCGACGTGCACTACCTCTCGCTTACATAATAACGGTGCAAAGTGACATCTTCGGTGTTGCGTTTCGTGCGCTTTGCGAGTAGCCGGTGGCGCATTCAAAGGGGAAAGGGCAACGCAACGCCATAGTAATTATGCAGATGTTCACGGGCGTTGGCAGTAGTGAAAAATGTTCATATATTTAAAAATATTATCGTACTTGCATATACGACGGGATTCGAGCCTACGACCTCTAGTGAAACATGGACGGCTTACCCGTAATATGTCGACACTGCGCCAGCCAGTCATGAATTATGACTGCAGAATGACGACATATTTTGGGCTTTAATTGAATTTCAATAAGCCTCGGTATTATTATACTGCGCAGGAGGCGTACAAAAGTTGGTCCTCTTGATATTAAGAGTGATCATCTGCCCACTGACATCCTCCACGCCAGAGGTCTTGCCAATGCACGGCCGGCCTTTTAGGGATAGTATTATTATTATGATTATATATTATATTATTGAAGATCCCCAAGTCATATTTGTAAGTAAATAAGTGGAGGGTAGCTGTAACAATAAAGGGGTAATGCGTGGGAAAAATGCGCTTTAATACGCTAGTGGACTTTAGAACATCGAGATGGTGCAGTCGAAATTTTGAATTTGGACGCGAAGTCCTGCAATGGTAAATTCCTAAAAAAAAAAACATGTGAAACAGCGTGCCCATTAATTGTATGCGAAACGGAAATAATAACAAGAAACAAGTCCATCTGGTTTTATTTCACTCATGTTTGAAAAATGAAAACCTCAGTAGCAGAGAACGTCGTGCATTAGAGAAGTTTGCGATTGTGATATACAAGCCATTTCACGGTCGCTGATTGTATTGCATTATAGTCTAACATCCGTAGCTTGAAATTCATGTTTTATTTGTAGAGATAGAAGACTGAAGATTGTTACCTACGCGGATTGAATTCAAAAGAAAATGCGACTATCTACAGTAAATAAGTACAATTTTCTAAATGTATTTTTCATTTATAAATGCCATAGTGAGTATATTATGTAAGTAGTTAAATTGTCTCTTTCATGGTGTAATCGATACAAAATATATAATCGCTATAAAATGCATAAATTTTCATTTGGATCTAATTACACATCATATTTGACCATCATTCATCATCGCGGGGAAACGCATTTAGGCGCATTCACCGGCCCTGGGTCTATGACCTGTGGTATATGTGTGAGTCATAGATGTTTATAAATTTATAATAAGTATGTATATAATAAATGTACAAAAGTATACAAAAGAATAAACCATTATTATATGTTTATATAATAAAATATTGGAGATTCTTCCGTGATCACCTGTGAAAAATGCTGTATGGGTTGTTTACCTTAACAAATCATGCACTCGGCAATCGTTCTATCTGTTGCGCATTAGTGAAAACCAAATAGACGTTTAGTAGATTTTGAGAAAATTGATCACACGATGACTACAGTTTTTTGTTTATAATATTCATGCAGTAATAATATTCGTACAGTAGCTGTTACAAGTTTGTTGTGATTTGATAATAAATTACATTCAAAATCTATTTTTTTTATATAACCTTATATATGGTTTAATAAAACCATGTTCAGCAAAATATTAGAACATATTATTTCAAACTATTTTATTTGGAATTGCATTGTTAGACAATAATTGGCTTCAAATAATTTCATTTGTGTCATTAAGTTCCATCATCATCATCATTATCATTATCAGCCCTTATCCATCCACTGCTGGACATAGGCCTCGTTCCATGAACGCCAAGACGACCTGCTACTCGCACCCCGGACCGGCTGATGCACAGAGATCGTCTTCCCACCTGATGAACGGTCGAGCAACACTTCGTTTTCCTATAAGCGGCCTCCACTCCAGAACCTTACTGACCCATCTGCCATCTGCCATCTGCCATCTGCCATCTGCCATCTGCCATCTGCCATCTGCCATATTTCGGCCCCGTAGGTCATCACAGGGAGGACGCATTGCTTTTCTGTTATCTAGCATAGATCATTTATCATTTTAATAGCAATACGGAACGTGATATAAATTAATAATAACAGAGTACGCCTTTATTCCACTTTATGGGGAAGTGAAAATTATGTACACGGCTCGCAGCTCTCTAAATTACCGGGTTCAATTATTAATGAATACACAAACCGATGCTAAAGCGCAGTCATTTAATTTAATTTATGAAATCGTTTAAGAATAAAGGGAGTCTGTGTAATTTAAAGGCAGATAAATTTAAAAAAAGACATTACAGAATTAGAATTTGAGTTACAAGTAGTACCTCTTACTAAAATTTCAATTCAGCATTGCAGCGGAATTGGGCCAACACGACCGAGGAAACACGTCGCTCACATGATACCGCCGTAAAGCGACGGCTATGCTGTCGCATTAAGTGCGGTTTGTTAGTTGCTATTTATCAAGGTGCTCAGTTTGCTTTTCCCCCTACACTAAACAAAACAATATTGGGATTAAATCCCTTTTATTGTGGTAAATTTTCATTGCGTCGTGATTTCATAAAAGGTTTATTATAAAAAACCTTTACAATAACTTGTGGTATAGAGGCTGCACTCACACTTGTGCACCATAGCACACGCATTTGGATCACTTCCACAGAGAGGGGTTGGCACCGTAGCTGAAATTAGGCAGAATATCTCAACTACATTTGTACACCACCGTAAACTGACATCTTCAGTGTCGCCCTTCGTGCGGTTTGTGAGAAGCCGGTGACCCATTGTGGGAGGGTCCCAATGGGTCACCGGTTCTCACAAACTGCAGGAGGGGAGGGAAAGGGAAGCTCCGATTGCTAGTTTGGCTATTCTATATAAAAAAAGGCTTGAACTGAGTGTGAATGCAACATTTATGAGTTTTCATCGGGCAATTTAACACCAACCCTAATAAAGTACACCTAAAAAATGTTTCCTTTCTCAAAGTCAGTGAAATGACATAATTGCATCCTCATTAAGTAAGAAACTTCTTATGTTCCGTCTCACTCCTTATGGTTTCTTACAAATATTGAGAAACTCATACAAAGTAGTAAAACTAATTAATATTATACACTTGAATTCCAGAAACAATAACAAATAAAGTGTAGAAAGCCTATATAACTAAAACATAGATATTTAATGTTATAATAATGCTACATGCTTATGACAAATTTATAACATTACACACTTAACATTACTCACTTTTATTTCCAAGACAATGCGGCACGGGATCTTGGACTACAGATACGCCACTCAATCCCAACATTAGCAGTCGGATCACGCGGCCCAATCGCTGCACTCCCGACCGGCCAGAATAAATGCACTCATACCCGGATGCTAGACTCATATCTTACGTTATACTTTTTATTTATAGCAATTTACAAGGAGTCTATTCTCATTTTATATTTTATATCGCTATTGCTAATGGGTACAGGTAAAATACGAGTGTTTTATATCATACGAGAGAAGTAAGCGTTTGATGGTAAGTTGGCGTTAACGCCATCAGAACTCAATCGGAAAATAAAAACAAATTTACTCATTTACATTTTCTCCGTCATAACGACACCATTCGGCTGCGAACACTTTACTCCGGATCTGAACTTATTTGCTTCGTTGGATTGCTATGAGTGCTCGTCGTGAGACTAGATTTTCCCCGCAGATGGAATGGATGCATACCGATATGAGAGTGTTTGTAATAGCTAATTTAATTACTATTCTCATGCCCAGAGGGGTCACTGATATGTAGTATATAAATGGATGGCTTATATCTATGAAAAAAAAATTAAAAAAAAGTTGTAAGGCTCAAAGACATCGTCACGCATGCTTCAAACTTTCGATCATTGACATTTTTGAAAACTATGAACTGTCAGAATGTTAGCAGTCATGTCAGTCATGTGAATTAGGCGATATTTTAGTCGTTTTATATAGTATTTGGGACAAACGAGGGATCAGAGCCTTTTACGACCATCGACGCACGTGAATATTCGCATAAGCGCTATGCCGATGCTTTGCTCACCTTTCCTCCTCCCGCCAAATGTTTTTTAGGGTATTATAATGATTGCGTGTTTTTCTGTCTAAAATTCAAATGGTATCAATGATGTTCTATGGGGTTACAAGTCCATTTGATGTATGCCAATGGCTCCAAACAGTACTACTTGTTCTCGAGCGTTTTTGACAACAACAATTTTATTTAAAAACTTTGTCTGTCTGTTTCTTAGCTGATTTCAAACGCAAAATCAATTCGTTTCCTGTAAAGTTTTGTCGAACATTTTTTGTTTTTCTTCAGATTTTTGTTTGAAGAAAGAAATTCCCATCCCTTTTTCTAAAGTCCTTCGCGAATGTAGGATTTTTTTAAAGCTGATAAAGTTGAAGATTATGTGGAGAAGATATGCTAATAATAGTTTAGCAGAATGTGAATTAGTTTTTATCATTTTATTAGAACACACTAGGGCACATAAACAATTCATAAACCTACGTAATACACAAATTGTGATCCTGTCTAACAACGTATGACACTAATTTTAGTTAATCCGACTGCTGATTATTCTATGTATAAAACAGCCTTGCGTGCTCAATTTTCCTGCAATATATAAATGCTTAAACTGGGTCATAAAACAGAAACTGTTCAAACAAACAATTACGTAAATATTTTTTAAGCAATAAATTTAAAAGCGTCCAAGTACAAAGATAAAGAAAGGGGCCCTTTTGGCAGGAAAAGTTGACAGTAATTAGCCAAAGAGATGTACGCCCTTCCAGATAATTCATATCACGTAGGAATTTATCTTTGTGACAAATTACACGAACAACTCGAGTTCTTAAGTGGACCGCAGAAATACTTATACATTTTTAATTAAAGCGAAAAAAGAAAGACCTTTAAGGTTGTGTGTCCTTGTTTTTTGTTATAGTAGTAACGGGATTGGGCAAATATTAATGTGCGGATTGTCGGTAATCTCTGGATCATACGAAACTAACACGAGCAGGCCACCGGAAACTGCCTAGCCACACGAAACGCTACGCAATAGACTTTGTTTTTGGGTGGCGAGGGGAGAAGCATTTACGCGCCATCATCTGCCCAGTATGGGGTCTGGTGGTGTGTGAGGCTCACCTTGAACTATAGTATCGAATACCCACCAAAACCATCGCGAGTACCATCAGGTGCCGCCATTGGTGAGTTGTTCCGGAACTACGAATCATCAGGGCGCCTCGGCAGCTAGTCAGTCCCCTGAGTGACCGACGACGCCTCCACAGAGAAACCAACTTCAGGACAGTGCAATGGGGTTAGGTTCCCATCCTCACCCCTTGCCTCATGCGCAAAAGCTTTTTTCTTGCTCTTTAGTCCCCTTTTCTTATAAGCGAGGTACAAAGAGCAGCCCCTCACTTCAATTGACTTCGCCCAAGGCGTATGGGTTCGCTCCATCCTACTGACTCGCCACCCATACGACAAGGCTGGAACCATTGTGGGGATAGCGGTCTCTTACGTTACTCGATAGTCATCACGATTTCGACTGCACATTTATGGTATGGTCCAAGTTCATTCCCAATCTTGAACAATTCCAAATTCCTAAACCAGAAGCCACGAAAGTCTTCGTTAGTCCGATGAACTGCAGTGGCGGTTGCAATAGCGTCGCCGGCCAGTAGTAGGTTTTTCCGAAAAAAAAAAGAAACAATTTTTAACACGAGCATCTGTTGGCCACCGTCGCTGAACTTGCATGTGTGCACAGATGTCACAATAACTTTTTTTTAAATTTGTTTAAGAACTTTCTCGCTGACCACATCCTTCCATAACTTTACAAGTTTACATTACAAATAACTAAGGGAGATAGTCATTGTTTGTTATGTAAACATAGATGTACGATAGCTGTTTTGTTAGACTAGATCGGATGAATTCATAAGAGTAATGTCCTTTCCAGCATTATTTCTGACACTTACCCGCTTTTAGGCCAGCCTAATGTCCAGGACCAACGGCTTGAAGTGAGCTTCCAGGCACGTGCTTGGAACATCGCCAACTTCCTGATTTCGGGCTGTGGAATTGAAAAAACGGACACACTTCTTCGCCCGATCCGAAACCTCACGATATTTGATTAGATATGCTCACCACTAGACGGTAGCTCACTATATGATGCGACCATGTGAGTGATAAGTTAAGTACTTAATGCTGTTTACAATTTATCCTTCGCAATATAACTAGTCTAAAATCAAAACTAAAGTCGTAGCAAGTTTCCGCAGTCGTATAATAAACAGTTATGCGCATATTTATACACCAGCTATACGCAAATAAGCCATTCCGTACTCCATAAAAAGCATTTCTCGCAATAAACGTGTAATAACTATATTTTTACTAATCATAAAGTGACATTAATGGAGGACTGTAAACGCAAAAATTGCGCCAAATTGTACAAAATGAGAAACAGCTTGCATTCATGGCAACATTAAAAACTTTAACTCGTTTTCAGTTTCATTAACGGTTATGCCTCCGATTAACGGAGGTCATTATGTACGTCATTTGGCGCTGATTTTACTCTACACCGACGTGGACGTATTTCGCTCGTACGCTGACATTCGTATGTTAATCACGTACTATTTTGGTCGCATTTACTTTAAACAGAAATCGTTTCGACGACGATTATTTAAGAAAAATGTTATTTTTTTAACTAATTTGATATTTAATGCTTAATAAGTTTGTGAAACCTTAAAAGGTTAAACATTAATTGCCAAAACTGATAAGCAGAACGTCAATCGTATAAAGATGCCAAATACCTTTTACACTGGTATGAAGAGAACCCGCATCAAGCTTTACCGACATCTATTACAAAATAAAAATGATTGTCACGCGTGTAGTTTAAGCTAAATAACCATTCAAAATGAACCCTTTTTTCTTAGTAGCTAAGAACAAAGTAATATTTTTTGTGATTTTATTACAAGTTTCGCTTGCCGACTTTGTAACAATATTGATCCCATTTTAATTAATTACAAAGAAGGTGGAGGTTTTCAATTTGACTGTGTTTTTATGTTATTTCTATCTGTGTATTTGTATTTTCAACATCATTTGTTTACTTATTATTTAGAGAGAGGTGGTGTCATGCTGCATAGCATTGGGCCGGCATAACTGTGGGCCTTCCTGGTCCTGTTGGGATCTCTCGCTTTTTTGTCGCTTGTGTGTTTAATTGTTAGTAACCGGTGATCCAAATGTGGTGAAGGAGGGCAACGCATTTGCATATGCGGGTGTCAATAAGCATCTGTAGTCACCAGAGGTCGTCGACCGCTCGTTTGTTCTCGAAAAACAAAATTATGTCACTGCATATTAATATATACATTAATCTTTGAATAAAGTAGACATAATAAAAATATTACTGTCTTGTAAAAATATTAAAATATTTTTTTATTGTTTCTTGATTCCTGGACGCTTATTCCAATGGCTAACGCTTAATACGAAGACAAGCGAAAACATACCAAACTGACCGCAACTATACAAAAGGAAAGAAAGGAAACACGTAACAGAAAAGGCGGGACGAGCGTTAATTAAATGAAAAAGGATAATAAAAGCCTGCCATAACTAGATTTGACGCCTATAAACTAATTTACCGCCGTTTTGCCGGTTACGGAGTTGGCTGTGAAAGTTCTAATAAAGTAGTTTATGGTGACGCTCCGTGCACAGTGCTAATTTTTAAATAGATGTGCCATGCATTGCGGACCAATAGTTACCTCTCGTTATCACGATACCGCAGTAAATTGGCAACTGGCTTTAGCGTCTGCTATAGTTTGTGAGTTTCCAGTGGCCTATTGGATGGAAGGAGAGAAGGAAGGCAACCCATCTGCAAACAGTTATGCTGCTAGTGCCAGTCTACTCGTGACCATGGCCGTTGAGTTACGGCCGAAACGTCGACAGTCGAGGTATAAGGACAGTAAAATTGTACGCCATTAAGTCCCGTTTACAGTATACAAATATAAATACAAATCGTGAAGGCTTAAAACAATTTATAGTTATGCTGATATTTATCGGCATTTTCTCGTTTGCCCTCTTATACCTAATGATTGATGAATTGTACCTCTTATACCCAATGATTGAAAATGATTACCAGATGGATATGCACGCCAATAAACAAGCGATTTTTGTCTATGTATGTCCAAAAAGAAATTTATAAAATCCTACAATTTTATTGCACATATCCCCGAATTTTATTTGATTAAATGTTTGCGATTCGTATTTGCGTATGTTTAATTACGTTTTTGCTCTCGAACATAAAATATTTACGTAACAAAATTCGCGAAAGTTCATGTCGGTGTGAGTGCGGAATATATGAGAATAATTTCGTATCATCGCATTATTGATTTTGAAAAAAAAAAAAGGTTCACATATCATTAAAATTAAAATTGAAGGATTCTTCCAGTAGTGGATCGTACAAGGAGAGAGGATTTTTGAAAGGAAGTATTCAGTGGCGTTAAGTAGGAAATGATGACTCGGCGTCAGCAGACATGCTATATACGTACCTGGCAGCATGCGCCGCATAGCTGCACAGTTTCTTGTGTGATCATGGCCTAGATATAGTGTACTCTACAGCAGGTTTTCTCAAGCTGTTGTTGCTAAAGTACGAAGACGCATTGCGATCAATTGACGTCGGTGCTATGTGCGAGAGGGTTTCCCGGCGACGCCGGACCGAATTGCCGGCAATGGCACGGGATTTCACTTTTCATCCGAAAAAGTGCTCCAAAGTTGTCACGTTTCGTTAAACGTTTAAACTTTTTTTAGGTTCAGATTCGATGCGGGCGAATTAATTATTTGTAAGTGTTATTCCTTAAAGGATTGAATAGGTTCAATGACATACAATGAAGTAGGTATGTAAATAATTTTTTTCTTTGGTGATGTGGGTAGACGCATTAACGAGCCATCACCGACCCTAGGTGAGGCCCAGTGGTGTGTTGGGCTCGCGGCACATTATAGAGCCGAACACCCACTTAAACCACCACGAGTAACGTTCGTGCCGTCAAAGTGAGGCCACGGAACTACAAATCATTAAGGCACCTTGCCCTAAGGGGCTACTTATAGCCCCACAGAGGTGTTGTCCCGCACCACAGGACACCTCCAACTTTGAGACAGTGCAAAGTGCTGAAGTACCCATTCTAGCCCCGTTAGCCCCCCGTCATGCTCTTTAGTCGCCTCTTCTTATAAAAGAGCCTCATCCTCCTGGTCTTTAGTTACGTCTTCTTATAAGAGGGATGCAAAGAGCAGCCCCAATTGGCTGAGTTCACCACGGGCTACTGAGCATCACTACCACCTCAGGCCTAGAACCATTGTGGACCCAACAAATATTGTCGTCTTGAAGCCCTTCATTGTTGATATCATGTTCACATGACCAAATAATGTTAGGCAGTTCTTAGGTAGTTCCTTGCCGTAAGAAACACAAAAATAAAATAATTATCATACTTGGTGTAGTCGGTCTGAAAGTATACATGAGATTTACACGTTCACATACATATATTTTGATATTAATTTATAACGATATAATATAATAATTTATATATTTAACCATTGAGTAATTATATTAGTATAAAACAATATTGCCAAAGATCCATTGAAAGAACAAAATGAAACAATATCAGAGAAAATATGTTCACAATTTTTCAATGCAGCGTACCAGAGTATCGTCGTTTAAAAATAGCTACGTTATATATCAAACAACAGTTTCTTACTGCAACGTTCGGTAACAAATGCACTTCATACAACCTAAAGCATTTCTGATGGAGTTTTTATTCTATGATCAATCACTATCAAATTGTTTTATTTAAAGACCGACAGAACGGAGAACTTTGAATGAGTTCGCATTGGCTACCTCCCAACGAAGTTTAGTTTCCGTCGAGTGCTGTAATATAGCCTCTGTTTCGGTAATATCGCAAGTTTTATGAAGTTCTCAACAAAGATATGAATAGTTTTTTATTGTACTATCGTGGTTATGTCGGTAGTCCAGATAATTTTACTTACATATTTAGTAAGAACAGCTGAATTGGTACGGACCAGGAAGGTAGCTATCGTATGTGAATTTTTTTCATGTGCATTGTGAAATTAGAGGACGGTAGGATAGGGGGTTGGTAGTCATCCAAATGCACCAATTGCTTGTTTTTCTACTTTAACTATACTAAATACACGCTGTCTTTATAATGTTCTCATCGGTCTTTAATCGTCGACTGCTTAACACGCCTACGGAGGAAATCAGTCAATAAGCATCTCTTGTATTCAATATTCGGCCGGAATAAGTTAGAGATATTCTAAGACTCATATATTTTATCAACAAATCTAGTTGCTTGTCTAATTATGTCTTAAGCTGAGTAATTGCATCCGCCGTGGCCGAAATTCGGCTAGGAAGACATAAGTCTGTATGTTTTCTTAATAACGAAAATAAAAGAGATTCTTTTTTAACATTGAGACATAAAAGCTCATATTATATTCTAAAAAAGATGAAAACACATTTGTATAATGTACTCGACAAATACGAGAGTTAGCGAGAACTCTTCATTACCGCTCGACGTAGGGCTCGGCTCGCAACTGCGTTAGCGTTTAATATCTCAAAGTTATACGAGGGATATACGTTAGTTCATTTAAACGCCACGATATTGTTGGTGCTTACTTTTAGGTGTGCATTAATGTATTGCAGTCAAAGTCTAAACCCATAAAAATGCAAAACCTAACTGCCCTTTTAAAAATCCAAGTGTATTAGGAGAAAATTAGCACGCAAAAGACCGATAGATCGGAGAACTTCAGTCCAAAAAGAAGACCAGTCAGGACTGGTCAGGGGTTACATTTAAAAATATTGACGAATTCCATATACTTTATAAAGTTTATAACAATAAATTTCGTCATAATCATCATCATTATCAACCCTTATCGGTCCACTGCTGGACTTAGGCTTCTTTCAATAAACGCCAAGACGATCGACCTTCTGCTACTCGCATCCATAGTGATCTCACACCTGGAGATCGACTTCCCACCTGGGGAAGGGTCGACCAACATCTTGTTTTCCTAAACGCGGCCTCCACTCCAAAACCTTGCTGAACAATAAACTTACTGTTAAGCATTTTGCTTTTTAAAGGTAAAAAAAAACTTTTTTAATTTACACACAAAAAAAGATTTTTTTACATACAATTATAAAAATATCCGCCATGTCAGTCGGATACGCCCACTGAGAGTTCCGCTGTAACGCGGGGAGGGACATTGAATACAACAACAAAAGTCAAACTTATATTTTACGCACGTCTTTGTATGCTTTAAATATAAGTTTATAAACGTTTCTTAAATGTGTAAAATTCGCTAATGTTTTGTACATTTTTTTCATTTAGTATAACATCAACAGACATACATCATCTGTGAAATTTATTACCTGTGACAGACATACGGACAGCGGAGCGTAGTCGAGCCATTGAGCGTGAATTCAGCGTAACGATTCACCGTCACTTACATTTCAGGAGCCAATTTCACTTCAGAATCAAATTCGATCTTAATAATAATAATAATAACTTTGTTCAGTACCATACTTGTGACAGGAGATAGGAGATCTTAAGTATTAAACTCCAATTGCGTATCCACAAATGTATAACACATTATTTTCATAAAATATGTTTTATTTCGATCACCCAACGACATCATATTAAAGTAAATGCGACCAAAGTAGCACGTGCTTAACATACAAATGTCAGCGTACGAATGAAATACGTCCACGTCGAAGTGTACAGTAAAATCAGCGCCAAATGACGTATATAATGACCTCCGGTAATCGGAGGCATAACCGTTAATGAAACTGAAAACGAGTTAAAGTTTTTAATGTCGCCATGAATGCAAGCTGTTTCTCATTTTGTATAATTTGGCGCAATTTTTGCGTTTACCGCCCTCCATTAATGTGATTTTATGATTAGTAAAAAATATAGTTATTACACGTTTATTGCGAGAAATGCTTTTTATGGAGTACGGAATGGCTTATTTGCGTATAGCTGGTGTATAAATATGCACATAACCGTTTATTAATACGACTGCGGAAACTTGTTACGACTCTGAGTTAGAATGAGGTTATATATCGTTACCGTTACTTTTAATCGTTTTTGGGGGCAAACGAGCAATTCGCGACCAATTTTGATTACGCCTATTATATTCTAACAGTACAAAGTACTGAGGAATAATTTTGCGTTTCAGTTGACCGAGGAGGTACCGGCCTAAAAGTGACGGCTAAGCTGTCTCTGCTGAGCCGACCCCCACCCACAAAAACGCAGCCTTAGGCCACTATTTTCGTTAAATCTCTTTGCACCCAATCTGCCAAATTTCGTGATTAATCATTTATTTCACTTTTATATGTATATATAATAAATATATATAAATTTACATTACTTTACCATTGGCGTGTATGTAGGATAATCTTCCAATAAAGTAATAAGGAAGATATACTGAAGATATTTTTTTATATAAAAATGATTATTCTTATAAACTGAAAACGAACAGGATTGATATGTGAGGTCGTTTCTAAGCCTTTCGCCGCTTCCCCCTGCAGCCTGCTGTGAGGATGATTACTTCCCCCGGGATTTATGGTTAATACGTGTTTCCATTTTCATTAATGTACGATTTTACTTACTATTAAATTACCTTTTGTAAAAAAAAACCATATTTTCATGTGCAATCGTCACTCTGTGGTTTCACCCGCCTAACTCTACTAACTGTTAACATTTTAGGTATCTGTTGAAGCATAATTTTTTAATGTGTAACAATGTATGTACCTATAACATACTCGATAAAAGTTTTCTTTTCTATTTTATTCCATAACAAGAATTATATATTAGGTCCTTACTTATGAAATTGGCTTTTTGAATGAGAGGAATAAAATATTTTTTAATGTAATATTCGAATATTTTTTAATATAATATATCTAATTAATCATAGTAGGAACTATTGTTTTCTATACACTTTTGCCATCTCATAGGTAGTTCATTGATCCCTTTACTAAAAGAACCAGTCGGACAGGAGCTAAACAAACCTTCGAAGGCGATTTGGACTGCCCCATCGGAGTTGAATTTTTTGGGCTCCAGCGCCTGTCTATGTGAGTAAGTAGATGGCAGGAGGTGGTGTAACAAAGGATGCAATGGAAAATGTCGTTGATGGAGGCCAAGACCCGTTTTAGACCTCTGCGCCTGTCTATGTGATTGAGTAGATGGCAGGAGGTGGTGTAAAAAAGGATGCAATAGAGAATGTTGTTGATGGAGGCTATGGCCAATTTTGCGCCTCCGCCCCCGTCTAAGTAAGTAAATGGCAGGAGGTGATGTTGCGATGCAGACTGTTGTTGATGGTGGCCAAGACCCATTTAGAGCTTCTACGCCTGTCTAAGTAAGTGTGTAAATGACAGTAGGTGGTGCGAGCCTGCCTAAGAAAGTAAATGGCAGGAGGTGGTGCAACACTGGATGCGATGGAGACTTTTGTTGATGGAAGCTTAGGCCCATTTTGTGCTTCTGTGCCTGTCTATGTAAGTAAGTAAGTGGCAGAAGGTGGTGTAACAAAGGATGCGATAGAGACTCTTGTCTCATTTTGGGCTCCTACGCCTATCTAAGTAAGTAGGTAAATGACAGTAGGTGGTGCGCGCCTGTCTAAGTAAGTAAATAAATGACAGGACGTGGTGTAAAACTGGATATTATGTATAGCAAATTTTAATATAAATAGACAACGTAGTATATAGAGAACGTATATATATACCTTCCTCAGGAACCACTCTGTATAGCAAGTACTTAAGTACACATAATGTCTTTCAAATATACCTAAAAATTTTATATTTATTTTTAAATGAAATGTTGCAATGATGACTTGATAGTTAATTGATGTTATAATACAATAATAAATGTATACTGAATTGCTGCGCCCTCACATTGTGTCATGTATGAACAAATAAAAATGTAACATTTTTGTGATCACTTATAATTGTTATAAAGTTTGAGGTTTGAAATCCGCATGTAAATCCGATTAATGAATTTTGAGAAAATCGATCACACATAGACAGACATTGTTTGGGGACTTTGTTTTCTAATATGTTTAAATATATCAATATATAATAAAGTATTGAAATATGGATAAACAAAAGTAGATAAAAATTGATTACTTAATTCATTCACTTTTTATGCCGACAGTATTTTTTTTCTTAATTTAATGATAAGAAACAAAAAAAAATACAATTGATACTTAGAGCCAACCGACGCCAGCTGGACTATGTAAACGCATAATTCAGTCGGCGCCGCTTGACCCTTATAGTACCACTTAGATCACTTAGGACCGTGTGTAGCACTTGATTACACAGCATTATCTCCTAAGTTGAATGTAAAATTAAACATTTATACACACAAATTTGCTATATCAAAGTAACAACTACAAAATTATAGACCCACCTATTTTGTACAATCTTAATCTGGTATAACATATAGAAATAATATCGTGGGTATTTTACCAGTAGGTAGTCAAATTAAATGCCAAAATAACTCTTTAATACGTCTTTAATATTACGTTTGTTGATCGTGTCTCGTAGATTCGTCGGTAGGTTGTTAACATATCGAGGGAGCAGATACGGAATAGTTTGCTCGCCGTAGCAGTTGCGAGCGCGGGTAGTAGCCAAAGTTTTCTATGCAATCTGCCTCGTACGCACAGGATGCTCAAAATATTTTTTGTATTCGTCCTTAAAATAAAATTATTTTAACAAATGATATTGAACTTTGGTGTGTATGGGGAATGTTTTTCAGTGTCGGAAAAGTTCTAACGGTTCTGTAGAATGTTTAGATTTTATGGCAGGCGAGACAATTGATTTTGAGAATCTAATTTGCAATTTTTATATTTTATCTAGATATGTACTGAGGTAATGGTCTCGACAAGTGAATTATACAGCAAAAGTAGTATCTTGAAGGGAATACGGTTTCTGATCACATAAAAGTTAGCCAGTAATGCTCACATCTTGTCAGTAAGTTGTTTGATTATTAAAATAAGATTGCAGTTGTTTGGTGGCCATCTCCATTGCCAATTATAAGGCAGGTATCGTCCGCGAACTGATATGATTTTGAAAAACGTAAAATGTTGTTCATATCATTTACATATGATGTGAAATGTAATGGTCCTATGAGGGAGCCTTGTGCGATGCCATGCTCGATGGTATTGACGGCGCTTAAGGCCGCCCCACTTTAACACAGTATGATCTGTTGTTAACATAGGCCTGACATCAGGCTAATAGAGGACCGCGAATGCCACATTTCTCTAATTTCGTAAGGAGAGTGTAATGATCAAGGGTGTCAAATACCCACGAGAAGTATATAGAGAGCACCAGGACTTCCCTTCTATAATCAAGGAATGTGTTTATATCATCTGTAAATTTTGAAAGTAGAATAGTTGTACTTTTTTTTCTTGGCTGTAAACCGTATTGATTGGCCCTTATTATGTTACGTTTCGTATAAAATTTAAGGATCTCTCTGGTCATTTATTTTTCGACGTTTGTATCTATTGACGATAAGAGCGTTATTGGACGATAATTTGTCACATTACCTCTAAGACCCTTTTTGAAAACAGGTCTGACACATCCTAGTTTTATGCCATTCGGACATATTCCTGCCATCACAAAAGTATTAATCAAGTGCCAGATCACGGGCGATATTTTATCAGAAATGCACTGCAAATGGAGAACTTGAATGGCATGAAGGCCCGGTGCTTTCTTACTATTTAGGTTTCTGATAATACTGACAATGGACTTGGGGGTTGCTTTTTGGAATCTACTACTAGCAAAAGCTTCTTTGTGAAGTTCTTTTGTAGCTGGAAAACGGCTATTCTTATGGGGTAAGGTTCTTTTAACTGATTGATGAAATTCATTCGCAAATATATTTGCCATATTTCCATCAGAATAACGTTGTGAAGAAAAAGCATTACGGATAGTTTCATCAATAGTTACATTCTTTCTACCAGAAATGCCATTAACGACTCTCCAGAGCTCTTTAGGATTATTATAATTTTCAATTATTATTCTATTATAATACGAATTTCTGGAAATTCTATCATATTATGAACTTTGTTACGAGTTTTTCTATATTCAAATTTTAATGGATAGTTATATGGATCACTTTTCTATAAGCTAAATAACTTGTCTCTCTTTTCAAAAAAATCAATAATGTTTCGATTAATCCATGGCGTACTGCTTCATTTTCTATTTGGCGCCACTTAAGTACTACTTGATTTATTGATGGCATAATTGAAGCTAGTATATATCAAGGAAGAGGCATACAACGCTGATAAGCCGAAAATCTTTTTATTCAAGGATGAAAATAGCATGAAAACCCGTTCTGTAGATTTTAGGGAATCGAACGTATACAGACGGACAACTTTCGGGGCCCTTTATACATTTGTACATATTATAGATGTTAAAAAATACATATTACAGATGTAACAGCTTGTGATGAGGAGTTCCGCCCCACAGAAGTAACTCCGTTCTTAAATGTAGTAATAATAACTTGTACTCTAACCGGAGGGTAATATGTCTAAAAATTAATTTACCATGGCGCCCTCCTACTAGGTTACTTTAACGGACGATTGAACTCACCTCCCCCGTACCATTATTTTATAAGCCCATCAACTCGTGCCGCGGTGTTGAAATGTAGTTTCACGATCGTTGCTTCCATAATGCACACATTGCAGGGAATTTAATGTTTTATAGATTTTTTTATAGAATAGGGGGGCAAACGAGCGATCGGAGCCTTTTTACGACTGCCGCAGCCCGTGAACATCCACATAATTACGGTGCCGATGCGTTGTTCTATTTTCCTCCCCCACCAATGAGCCACCGGCTACTGACCACATGAAACGCAGCAAGCAAGAGAGCGTGAGGTACTTCCACGGTTGTGTCGACCCAATTCCGTTATAGAGGAGGATGTGGCATATGTTAGTTGATCTCTCCAAAATATTTTAATGAAATTGTTTTTTAATAGTATAAATAGACAAACGAACAACATTTTTTGTGTGGCATATAGTTGCTAATATCACAAACGTCCTT